>QKQZ01043449.1:0-13171 GCA_003595255.1 Solenopsis fugax | reverse complement strand
TATTCTTGCTTATATATGAAACAATGAATTGTTGATTTGATAATCATTTTTTTCTGTGTAAATCTCGTAAAACGAAAAATCACTCGAAAAATTGTAAGAATAGAATTCTGTCTTAAATTCTGTTGCAAATTATGATCGTGTAAAGTGGGATTTACAATATATACACAGAAAAAATGATTTCGTTGGGCTTAATACCTTTTATTGTATTCAAACTTTATTTGGAATGGTCCAAATAAACCAATATTTGAACCAAAAAGTACGACTAATAATAGTGTTATTTTCGCAAATAATAGATATTGTTTGAATGAAACAACGGCATTTTTATTCAAACAAATAATGTTTTGTATAAACATAGTTGTTTCAATCAAACAAATTTCAGTCAAATAAATGGGAATACTAATTCCAATGAAATTTTTTTCTCTGCGTATACATATAAAAATAAAAAAAAAGAACAACTCTTTGTCGTCTAATATTAATGAAGCACCAAATGATAACGAGTAACAAAGTTAGCATGACAGAAATTACCTTGGATTCTTCTCTGTTTTGATGGGCTTGTTAAAAAAAAAAACCTGCTTATCTCTCATCGGGAGTGCGATTTTCCTTGAAATCGCACGAATCATCAGAGGACGCACTCGCGCGCGAAATCAACTAATTATCGCTTTCTGGTAGAAATAATGGTGATTACACTCGTTATAATTCTAGCGAGTACGGGACTTTTTCCTTTCGCCTCTCTCGTGGATCGGCCTTCTCGCGCGCGAGTCATTAGTATCGCCCGTCCCGACGTTAGCAGCCCCCGATAATACGATCGGGAGACTCGGCCGCGCGCGAATGTACCAATTATTGAGCTTGAATGAAAAATGGACGATTGGCGCGAGAAAGGTAGCCGGCGACCACTCCTCCGGTGTTAGAGTATAATCTCCGCCATCCGAACGGATCGCGCACTTTTCTCGTCATTCGTGCGAGACGCGACACATTTCGGTATACACGAGCGACCGCTCGTTTTCTTTTCTCACAATCTGTCTGAAAGAGGAGGAGTGCACGTATATACACGTACCTCGCCTCGCACTTACCTGGGACTTCGTGAGACGCGCGAACTAATAATTTATCTCTCGCGCCGCGATCCGTAACGAGTGGAAGTTAATAAAACGTAATGACAATGTCGGATACCAAATGAAACAACGAGACACACGCGTGTCACGCATCGGAACTGTAATCTTGTATGTAAAGCAGCTGGCCATTGTACGCGCGGTAGCAGCGAGAGAGCCTACGAACGAGAGAGGCTGCCGCCCCTCGGGGGGCGACCGCGATTTCCAACAACGTCCAGGCGCGACGATGCGCACCGGCGCGCACACACACACACACACACACACACACACACACACACCTGATCAATGATCCGCGAGCGGTTTTTCATTTCTGCGCGACGATCTCCCCCTTGCCAGCAATAATGAGAGCCAGCAATTCCGAGGGCTGTGTCAACTGCCTAACTAGCGAATAATGAGACCGTTTAATGGGAGCGGGTAGGGGGTGAGGGTGGGAGGGAGTGGGGGAAAGAAACAAAAAATGAGCGCACGCGAAAGGGAAGAAAATAAAATCTGGGAGGGAAAAACGGTTTCGACGCTGGAAACGGTTCCCGACGCCAAAATACTCTTCTTCGTACTTTATTGCTTTTCATACGTTTTAAGATGCGCGTGACTGCGGAACTTGATAGGAGGATCCGGTGTATAAAACGCCTATCTCGAGCTTGTACGTCGAAAATTTGGACGGCTGCGAGGCATGAAACGCGCGTGCAACGAAAACAAACGGCGGGTGGTGCGCGGCAAGAAAAATCGTGGAGGCACGACGCGACTCGTAAAAGTCCCGGTAAAAGATCGTAAAGACCATACCCGGACGACGCTAAAATCGTAACGACGAGTCCACGAACTATGGCTTTGACGATCGACCGGCGCGCGGCGCGGTCTCGTCTCCGCCGCCTTCGTTTGCGTTTTAATGAAAGAGAGGAAAAGAATCCACGGTGAAAATGGCGCCGCAGCGGTAACGCACGGTTTAGTCGCGTTAAAAAGCGCAATTCTGGTCACGTCGAATTCTCGCCGCTTTTGTCATCAAAAATTTAATCNCCCCCTCCCTTCCCCCGCGTATCATCGTAATTACATTCAAATATTACAAATATTTGAAATTTATTTTACGCGGCGATATAATGTAATATTTTACGTGCACAGCGAGATGTAATTATATTTGCGTATTATATTTATACGTAAAATTGAAATATGAAGTGGATTAATATTTTCATAATGTAAAATAATGTTTTACAACGTTGCGCGCCGCATACCTTTCAGATTTGTCTCGCCGTCACCCGACATCGTTGCGGCGCATTGATTTTTTTTCTATCGCTTTTCTACAACTTTGGCGTTACAGATGCATCAGCTTCCTGGGTACACGTTAAAAGTGTCTTTTATAGTGCTCCTGGGACGGCGCGGCGCGACTGTGTACGCATATACACATCTGTATGACCAGAGGCAATTCGAACCACGTATACGCGATCACTCCCCGGTGACTCGGTCTATTTTCGAAATTCCATCCCCCTCGGCCAACGCCAAAGTGCACTCCCGTGTAGCGCATTGCCGTTACGATTACTTTTCCTTCTCGTTCCAGCCTCGTTTCTTCCTTAAGCGTACGCGTGAGTGCTGCTGACTCGCGTGCTAATCGAAGAAATCTCGTATTTTATCTATACACTCTTATTCCGTAATCTCTCTGAAGGCACGCGTTCAGAAATGGTATGCGTCTTTCGCAAATCTCACAATTATCTTTATGACGAAGAGTAGCAATCGATTTTGCTCAGCTTTTGTATCAGATTTTTTTACGTGCCACGGAACAAAGTAGATTGGGTGATTCAGCAAAGCTATAGCTTGCTGCGCGAGTTCAACACTTATAGTTAAGGAGATTTTGATAATGTGATATTTTTAAGGCGATCTAGCTTATAATGAATTTGCCCCTGTGACATGGAATGGGTAGCTATTTTGTTAAATATTTATCAAGTATATATTAAATATAAAAATATAAACGTAAAAAGTATCGTGCCATTTTAAAACGCGAGCTTTTTAACTTAAAATCCGGAATTTGTTGAAATGCGTTACTCTTATCCATCTCGGTTTTTCCGATTTCCATCGAACTACGTAAACATAACTCGCGTCTCGTTTTCCCGATTAAACTCCCTCGCTCCAACCGCGATATTACAATGAATCGATTTATTTCTTTTTATATTTAATACACTCAGAACGCAACGCAAGTTCGGTTCTTAAATATTCTGAATAAATTTTATGGGATTTGATTTATATCATAGTTTCTAGCAGCACGAGGGTCATTAATCCTCTTAAGGATGTATGTGTTATATCTTAAAACATTACCAAATATATAGAAATTTCATAGAATATTCTAGTATTACGTTTGAATATCTGTGTAAAATTTGAGCACAATTCACTTGGTTTAAAAGTTATTTAATTTTTTGTTTACTTTTAATTTCTTATGTGAAATCGCGTTTTGCAGATTAATGGGGAAGTAGCATCACCAATTAAATCAAAATTTTTACATATACTAATAAATCTCTGATAAATATGTTATGTGTGCAAATATTTATTTAGATCCATTTACTCGTTTAAAAGTTATTTATTTAAAACTGCAGCAAAATATAGTAATTTTCACTCCAAAAATTAATCTGAATCAAATTTTTCATTGTTTTTTTTCTTTGCAGAAGTTAGTTTCAGGACCAAAATTCAGGCATTCGCGACCAAAACTTTTTATTGTTAATTAAGAAAAAAATATGAACCTAGAGAAGCCTTTAGTTTTTAAATTTCGATAACTTTTAGCTCACATTCTATAGCCCGAACATCCTTAATTGGAGAGACATGTATCACGCGAAGAAAGACGGCTTCGGAAGGAGAAGACCCGGTTTATGCTGTCGGTAATTAAAAATTCGTACATCTCGCGTCGACCTGGCTACTAATCCCAGACCTCGATTAATTATCGCCTGGAGGAGTGCGCTTCATTGTCAGGATTATTCTTTCGACGTATAGGCCATTTCACCGTAGGGTCAGGAAAGGTAAAGGGCCGAGGAAGTCGGAAGAAAGGGCGCGAGGAGAAAAGGAACGTTTCGAGGGATCCGCTCTACCGTGGGCGCGAAATTGCGCGGAAAGAAAGTGCTCGGGGGGTGGTGGCCGGTAACCGAAGGTTACCTTCGAATCCCGTTCAAGGTGTTCGAGATGTCTGTCTCGCTCGCTTGTACCGTTAATTCAGGTACGCGCGCAGGTCGGACGTCGCGATATAATAATTAATAATTATCGAGATAAGAATATATAATCCCGCGTTATACTCTCTTAGGTGCACCGGTGAAACGAGAGAACGGCGAGCGAGCGAGCAAAGATCTTTCGACAGCGCGCAGATCGTAATCGTGTTATCTCGAGAGGCGAGTTTTCCTTTTCTTTTTTTCGCTTTTATGCCTGATTTAGCCATTCGCCACTCGCGCGCGCGCGCGCGCGCGCACCTTCGATATCGATCTCTCGTGTATTGCGCGGATCATAAATTAATATATAATGCATCGGGTACTTTCACGAGACGCGCGCGCGACTTTCGATGGCTCGTTAACTCGCCTCGGTGGAACGCCAAGAGAGGAGAACGTCGGCCCGATGGAAAAAGCAGACGGGAGAGAATCGCGCACGGTGTACACGCATGCACGCGTCCCTTATAGCGGACAGAGGGAAAGAGAGAGAGAGAGAGGGAGAGGGACACAGGGCGGGAAAGAGAGAAGCATATTGTAGTGTCCGTGCATTAGCGGGACTCCGGCACGGCCGAGTATATCATTAAATATGAGAGCCGCTGAGTCGGGAGCAGCTCGATCCTTTCTTTTTTCGTTTCCTCGTCGCTCGTCCTCCGTTCTCCTCCGCCTAGCTCCTCTCCTCGTCGCTCCACCGCTCTTTTTCTGCCCTCTCTTCCTCTTCCTCCGTCGCTGCGTTCCAGCATCTCTTCTCTCTGACCGGCGACTCGCCGCCTCCCTTACGTCTCCTCGCTCGTCCTCCTCTCCCATTTCGCTCCTTCACCCTCTTCGTCCTCTTCGTCTCTCTTCGTCCCTCTTCGTCCCTCTTCGTCCCTCTCGCGCTAACCGACTTAGTTCTACCTGACTCGCCGAAGTCTCTCCTGCGGCTTCGCTACCCTCTACTTCTGTCTAAAGGTGCGTTTATACTACGCGAGCACACGAATAGATGATAATGTGATTGAGGGCGAACCAATTTGTTCTCCTAGAAGGGCGATAAACCGATAAACTATCAAAAGATGTTTGTGCGAACGTTTGTGCGTACATTGCTTTGAAACTATAGGTTTGGGTATCAACTAATTTTTAACTAATCTTTATTAATTTTATATTAATATCACAGTATTAGATTTAATCAAAATGATTCATCTCTACGAAGCCGAGTAAATCAATAACGATGTAACTTTCTTGATCTAATTAAAGAATTTGAAACGGAGCATTTTCGTGCACTGAGAAAATAAAAGTCCTCAACTTGACCAAATTTTTCAACTCGATTAAATTTTTTCAGTTCAAGTATTTATGTATTTGACTTATGATACTTAAACTTCAGTTTAAGTAATTATATATTTAGCTTAACTACACTGAGAAAAAAAATTACTAAATTTTAATACATATTTGTTAATTCATATTTCATTGCAACTATTTAAACAAATACTTATTAAAATTTAGTAATTTTTTCTCTCAGTGTACATGTATATTTAACTTAAATACATAAATACTTGAACTGAAGAAATTCAATCAAGTTGAAAAATTTAGTCAAGTTGACAACTTTTTTTTCCTCAGTGTGCGTTGAGATTTTTTATTTTTTCTTTAAGTAAAATTTTAATACAATAGAATTTTAAACCAATCAAGTTGCGATATGCACTATGACTGAGGAATGAGATGCAATTGTTATTCTTCACGTCATAGCGCATTGTCGCGAGTAGGATTGAGCGACAGTCAGGGGGATTCATTCGCGATAATGCAAACGCACCTTTACGTCTCCTCCTCTGTCTTTCTCCCTCTGTGGATCCTCTCTTTCCGATGCTTCTCGTAATTGGCGTGACACGCTCTCCCATTCCTTCGTTCTATAAGTCGCAGGAGAAGCGGAGCGTACGGGGCGATACACTCCGACGTCGTCCTGCGTCCTCGAGGACCCGACGCGATGCCAAGGTTAGCGGCGATCCGATATACGCGGCGTATTCCCGATGACGGATACGGAAAAGTGCGGTCCCTCCGAACGTTTTTGCTCCGTTCTGCATAGAAATGTATTTATCGCATCCGACGGAACCGCGGTGATATCCTCCGGGGAATAATTCCGGACAAAACGAGGGGAAGAGCGAATTCGTCGCGCACCAAAGAAATTTGCGACACAAACCAGCCGCGTAATCCAGTTCGGCGACAAATAGCGAAATCCGTAATGAAGAATGCCGGAGATGAATTCTAAGTCTTTCCTCTGGAGAAGAGTTTCTGCATACCTTCCGTATACACAACGACGGCTTTGTGTCGCCGCGTCCCATAACCCCCCTACATCGGGCCCCTATTCACGTTTATGTTAATTCCGCAAACGAGCGGTATTCACGGAGAGAGAGATACGCGCCGTAAAAACTTGGCGTGCAATTTTCTCCGCGCGCGCGCACGCGTAGAGGGGGAAGGGGGTGTTATAGCTACTGTCGACATTACGGCTACTCCTCTTTATCTTCGTTATTGGGTGACGAATTCTAACATTGCTTATGGAATTATTCGTTTGATAGTCCGCCGTTTTTCAGTGCCGCTAATATGCCAATGCACAATAGGTGACAATTGTTATAAAGCATTTTTACTTTTGAGCACTTTGAAACTTTTTCAAAGGTACATTTTAGCATTTAATTACACATATTTCCTCATTGTTTTTAAACTTGAACGTATTATCACACGAATGTATGTACATTCGAGTGTTTTCTTGTTATTTAACTTTTTATTCGGCTGTACACATTTCGAGTTATGCAAAGTTAAATATTAACACGGGATTTTGTTAATAAGGCTTTTTAAGCGAAATTTTTATATCGAAATATTTCTTCGATAAATCGATTCTCATTCTAGACTATGTTCAGAAACATTGCACTGCGAGAAAAAAATTACTAAATTTTAATAAATATCTGTTTGAATAGTTGCAGTGAAATATTTACTTACGATACATAAATATTTACTCAATAAAAAAAAAAGATAGTTAAATTAAATTAGTGGACCTTGTACTAAATGCATATTTATTTACATTTAGTAATGTTTTCTCTCAGTGTAGAGATTTTTTTTTGCTTGTTTAATGTTAAACAAGGATAAAATTATATCTTTATTATGTTTCTGAACGCAAGAAAATTTGTTTTTCAAATTAAACCATTTTTTTAAATTTATTTTTAGGATCGCCATATTATCACCACTTTTTCTCTTCCATCAATTATGCAGCGCGTTATTTTATTAAATCATCTTAAATAATAAATATTTCATTACTTTGAGCTTAGAATATGTTAAACGACACTTTGACGAGTATAATCGTTCACGTTTCAATATAAAATATCGATTATTAACAAAGTTATTCAATAAAATGAAAATGGGTGCCATATTACCCCCTTCTCCTCTAATATCGCGGAAAGGGACGCCCGCGACACGCGCACGCGGGTCCTCGCGAGAGAGCGTTTCCCGTGGCTACGCGACCGGATTCTTTTCGCGCGCGAAACTCTCGATGATTTATTATTAATGAACGGCGGGCTGACTTTCGAAGGAAACCATTAATTATCGGGCCGTGCAGATTGCCGCGAAACCGCGCGCTCGCTCGCTCGCTCGCTCGCTCGCTCGACCGGACCCGACCGAGACTGTCGTGACCTCGTTTCCAACTGCAAATTATAACGTATACGGACTTTGCATTATTTCCCATCGTGTCCCCCCGGCTTCTTAAATGCACGAGCATACGCTGTCGCGTGATCCGCGCGCGGTTTCTTTTTCCTCTCATATCCGGGGCCGGATTAAGTCGCGAAGTCGTCTGTATGATCGCCCCGTAATTTATTCCGAGAAACTCTCTTCGATGTCCTCTCTCCATGCACGGCCATGCATCGGAGATCGGCTTAAGCGACGCCAAAACGATAGCTCGATTTCCGATAATTGCTCGATCGATCCGTCACTATACTACCCTCATCCCACCGGCGCTCTGTTCCGACTGGGCCATCTAGTCGGTTTTTCGGCTTTTTTCGGCGACGGGGAAAAATATCGTGCTCGATACTGCGTCCGACGTGAATTGCATCTCGTCAATCGTCCAGCATTATTTAACCGTCTGTATCGCGTGAATAACCGCGCACATTTACCCTCCGCTCTACCCGCTTTTCTTTATCCCCCCCCGTTCCCCCTTTCTTCCCTTTTCATCGCTGCCCGATTCACAGCGAGTAACCGATGATTCGATATATCGCGTAAGATCGACGTCGATGGAAAGTGAAAAAGGATAACCGATCACAATTAGATAAATCTGTGAAAACGAGGTCGCGATTGATTAGGATAGAAGCTGAAGAGAATTGCAACAATGAAATAATAACTCGGCCAAGAATAATAGACTTTTATACAATTCCACAATTCTCGTGTTTTACACAATTCCACAATTTGTTTCTTCAATTCATAAAAATTTCACGTACTTTGAGGGAAATATTATTAAATTTTAATAAATATTTATTTGAACAGTACTAATGAAATATTTACTAAATATATGTTTAATACAAGAATCATTAATTTAAGTATCATTTTTTATAGAGTAAATATTTATATACTTTATTGGTATCATTCCAATAAATATTTATATTAAAATTTAGGAATTTTTTTTCTCAATGTACATATCATATGGAATTAAAAATACATGCACTGAGAGAAATATTTTGTAAAATCAACCAAAGTTTGGTTGATTAGTGATCAAATGAATTTTATAATGATAGTTACTAAATATATAGTTGTTTTGATCAAACAATTTGTAGTCTTAACCAAATAATTATTTTCATACAACAAATTACAAGAAGTTTTTGGTTTTTTTTTGTTAAATGTAACAAAGTTTTTGGTACCAGTAACTATAAAATTCATTTGATCACTATACTACCAAACGATTTCTCTCAGTGTGTCGCGTATAGAATTCTATATATTTTTCAACTTTCAATTGCAAAATCTAAAAACAATTTTGCGCCTTTTGCTGCCACGGATTAAACCAAGACACTGTCAAGAAACTTGTAACAAGTTGAGGTACATCGGATACATATAAAAAAAGAAAACGCCCGAGGGACTAGTCGTCTCTCAAACCCCCTCAAGACTCACCCTCCGTGCGACCAAAGATTTTCGATGGAGGGATTAACCGTAACACGTCCGACATGACAAACTCGCGTCCTACGAAGTCGTCGTTTCGGTATCGAACGCGTGAGAGACTTGGACAAAGTCTCTTGCCCGTCACGACCCAGTAATCGCGGCCGTCATCAGTCGTCGGAGAGACGACGAAGTGTAGCAGGTATCAAGCAACAGCTGATTCTCTCTCTCTCTCTCTCTCTCTCTGTCTGTCTCTCTTTCTTTCTCTCCCTCCGGCTTCTGCTCTCCCGGGCTGACTTTTCTCGTTCGTCTCGCCGTGCGCACTCGCGCGGCCCTTCAGGGTCATTAAGAATCCATTAAGAGTTTTCCAAACTCGGGAAACTAAATATAAACTAAGCGGCCGCGAGCGTAGCAGGTGGCGTCTTAAGCGACGCTCGTACAAAAAAGTACGAAACGAAGGAGAGAACGACGGTGGGGAAAAAAAGAGTTCCGTACGCTCTCTTTCTCTCTTCAGAGACAGCCCCTTCGCGCTGATGGAAGGATTATAATATTAGGCGCATAGATAGATATTTTGCTTCTCTTTCTCTCTCTCTCTCTCTTTCAGCTGGTCCATGATGTCTTCTTCGGGATAATTATCGCGAAGGCGTTTCGAATGGGTGATAATCCGTTTAGTAGCTAGATAATATATATCCTTTCAATAGCTGCTAATCAATATCGTAGTTGCAGTTAATTATACGATTACATGGTACTGTTGCCGAGGTACATTAGCTTCGATCCTTCGGACGTGTAAAGTTGTATAATGGAAACAATAGGTTCGCGGCAACGCAATATGTAGGTCACACAGAAAATAACGATGTTTGACGTCACAGCATTCGAACGTTGAATTTCTATTATATGAAAATCACGCGACGCGAAAGGCATCCCGGCGCGACGCGGTCGCGAAACGTCCCGAGCTCATGACATCCCATGAGCGACCGACCTATCGATGAGTGAAAGTTCATTTTCATCGTCCTCCCTCGCGATCGACGAGCAATCCCACTCGTAATAGAGTTTTATTTGCCGTCGGGTGAAAGTCTTCCTGAACCGTACCGTGGGGTTTAATTGAAAACCGTCCGGAAGACCACCAAGAGTCACTGCCGCAAGATCGTTTTACGAACGATCGCGCATTACTCATAAATAACACGTATGATATTACGCATATCAATATGTACACGTCCTCTTTCTCGTTCGTGGGAAATTAATCATCTATTCACGCGCGTCGAGCCTTTGTTCCTGGGTGATTAAGCGCGCAGGACAGATATTCTCACCGATCCGCCGGACCGAGTGATATCCGTTGTCGCAGACGTTGAGTCTGAGCGACTTCGACGTGTAACATGCGCGTCTCACGTGGACAGTCTCACGTTGGAGCTAGATAACATTCCTTCGGAATTTTTCAGCAGTTCCTTTTTGTCCTCCCCGGTCTCTCCTTTCTTCGTCATCGTTGGCCCCCGCACTCTCCGCGGCGTTCTGATTGTACCGGTAATCGAGGTCGTTAATCACTGTTATTTGTCGCGCGGTGACGCCGGAAGCGCCGGGGTCGCGGTTAACGAGAAAAATAGACACCGCATTTACAGGGAGCGAGTGAATGCTGGTGAACGCGAGCAGCAGCAGCAACGTCGACGAAAGAAAGAAAGAGGGAGAGAGAAAGAGATGAAATTGAGAAAGAACGAAGGAAAGTTCACTCGCGACTAATTTCCTCCGAGACACCCCGTTTGCCGTTTCTATTTCCCTTCTGTTTCTTTCTGTTTCTTAACGGAGACGCGAGCGTCGAATGCTTAACCAAGTCGCTTTCTCAGTTTCCTCCAGTTTCGTCTTACGTACGAAAAAAGGAAGGAATTAACTTCCAATCAACGAGAAACTTGATCTCATCTTCTTCACAATTTTCGCCGTAGTATTAATTAAAAGTTTCGAAATATTTAGGTTTTATCGCTATTTAAAAAAATATTTAGCGATCAATACAACAACTTTAATCTTCCTAACGTTTATAATAACTTCGTGAAAAATTTTAATTACTAAATATACACATAATGCTACTCTTTAAAATATTCTTGTGCATATTTAAATGCATTCGTCATCTGTAACCCTCGGGAAAATAAGATGAATCTTCCTTAATCCATTTTATTTTCCTCGATACGTGGGTGATCTTAGCTCGGGGAATTGTGTCCTTATATTAAAGTTCCCTCGTAAACTGGTGTAGTAAGAGGACACCGTCTAAAATGGCGGACCTCGCCGGGATCATTACGATCGAGTGCACGTCTAACGAACGGTTACTTGTTAATGGAACGATTCCCCCATTGAGGATCATCCGTGGCACCGTGTGTGGGGTTGCGAACGGAAACCCCATGCTGCCTGCGCTTCCTTTGGATCGAGCACGACACCGGTTCGAGCAATTCTGAATCTCTCTCTCTCTCTCTCTCTCTCTCTGCCTTCCTCCCTCTCTCATTGCGCGAATATGGTTCCCAACACGGTCCCGTTAGTTTCGTATCGTAATTAGGAAAAATAAACCAACCTTTAAATGCTTGTTTTTCCTTCATGATTGGTTGTTTACGGACTCGAAGTAATGTTCTGACTTGATACAGCGTTAACGGAAACAACTTGTAACCAGTGTTTATCATGTAATATGATTTAACCTGTTATATTCTTTGTTTGCGATGTGTACTTAGAACAATGGGCCACTGTAATAGATAAGAAACTGCTGACGTTGTTTTACATGTGCATTCATATTTCGAAAATGGTGCAATGAAATTTACAAAGTCTTGAAAACAAGATTTATCTGAACTGGCAATTTGATGATGCGTTTAAGATTTGAATTTTAATTATTACGTTTATTATTGTTATATAGTAAAATTAAAAAAAAAAAACAATGATAGTTTGTGTTGAATGTACACTCTAACGATTTCTGTAGACTGCAGTTTAAATTTAGAGTTTCTATATATTTAGAATTTTGAGGTATGATCTCTTGTAGACATCTGCACTAGTTCCATCAATGCACTAATGCGAAGAGTAATGCATCGAGTTACTATAGTTCCCGTACATTTACGGAGTAAACAAAAATTCGCTTCGTTAGACATGTGGGATTTCCCAGATATTTGCTTCGTTTGTCGCAATATTAAAGTAAACTAGAATTTCATTTGAAATACCGTCACAATAGGATCGCAGGCTGTACAAATTCCGGATCAGTATACGAGCGAAATCGTGCTGGTAACCGGCCGGCGTGCCTTGGGAGGGTGAAAGTAAACGGAGACGGGATACAGATGAAAATATTTCTCGCAGGAGTGTGAGATCGTGTACGCATCAGGGACAGGGAGGGTAAAGTATCAGCTCGGTCAGCTAGGAGGAACATCCCGAGAGAGAAACCCCGAGGGATCGCGCGGGGAAAACAGGGCGTTCAGGGACCCTCCATATGTCACGAGGACGATGCTACCCTGATGTCGGAGCACGGTCCGATCTGCGCAAAGATGCGAGGAGAATTGTGGGAGTGTAGGAGATTCGAGTAGAAGAAAGACACACAGCGAGAGCGAGAAAGAGAGAGAGGTCCGGATAAGCCGGAAGTTTGCGCTGGAATACGCGGGAGGACACACAGGTTTTTTTTTTTTTTTCGTAGCGATCCTTTTCTTCTCTTTTCCTTCTTCGCCCCCGCGGTAGATCACCCGGACAAAAGAAAAAAACCGAGGAGAACGAAGCGGAAGGGCAAATTGTGTCGCCTTCGAGTAGGAAGCGATAATTTCTGGGATTCGCGTACAGCCTCAACCAGACAGAGGGGGAGGG
>QKQZ01043445.1:0-11162 GCA_003595255.1 Solenopsis fugax | reverse complement strand
AACCGCGCTGACTCTTAGTAGCCTATCAGTTAATTGTTTGTTGTTTTAAATACGAGAGTCCTTACTAAATATTATTTGTTTATAAACATAAAAATTAGCAAATAACTCATTTGTCTCTAAGCGCTCTAAGTCTCTAAGATGATACATTTACACTACAATTGTCTAAGATAAAGTTTTCGGAACTCACAGATGCTTGTTCCGAAAACGATGTCTCTGGACACATTCCATGAGACCACCACTCAGACTAAGGCGTTCCGTATCATGTGTGACCGCGTGTGATTTTTTTCGATGTCTATGTAAGCGAATGCCGTAGATTCATTTTTGATTAAGATTTGTATACACTGATGAAGACTACATTATAGGTCGAAACGTTTGCTTTACTAGTGTCGATAGTTTTTGCGCTCAACACCCAGCACGGCTCTTAAGCTCGTTTTCCTCAGCTTGAATTGATAAAAATTAGCAATATTAATTCCAGCGCTTTTACAAGGTGTCTTACTTTAATAATACTGTAAAATTAGCATGTCATTTACATAGCAAAAACAGCATTTTTTCGCAAAAAAGTAATTTTTCAGAAAAAAACGAAACGGAAAAGAATTTTTCCGGTTTTTTTTCAGCGATTTGAAAAAAGCGGTTTTTTTAAAACTATAAGTGAGATCTACTTTATACCTTTCCTTGATTACAAGATGAATATATTGGAAATAAAATAATTTGAATAATGTATTGTTTTTTTGTGAATTTAACGCTTGTTATTGTGTGCATTGTTGACAAGTTAAAATTAAGCTACGGAGGAGAATGTCTTTCCTACTATCTCATTTTTTTAGAAAACTATTGGTTCTATATAAAAAATATACAGGGCATGAATGTGTATTTTTTTAAGAGCTATAACTTTTATTTAAAACATTTTTTGCTACATTAATATTTATTAAGATAATGCAAAAAATTATAATTTTTTTTAGTATTTTTGAATTTTGACCTTGAAAATGAATTGGTTACCAATCATCGATATTATCATATTCATAATCAAGGCGCAAAAATACAACAAGAAAGTGTTATTTTTAAAAAATCGGATGATTTCTATTTTCGGGGAGAACTTTATCCTATAACATTATTATATGGTATATAAATGAAATTCACCATTCGATGCTTTGTTATTCAAAAATTTTAAATTTTGCAGAATAATGACAGAGGATGGAAGTAAGTTAAAAAATTTAATATTGTAAAAAAAGTAAATATACCATTATACAAAGTATAGAATACCATGAAGCTTTTGTATAAAACATTTTTTAATATATTTCAAAATATTTGTTGAAAATAATAAAATTTATTTTCTTTGAAAAGATGTTTTAACCCCTGAACCTTAAGATAAAAAAATATGGATTTAATATTTTTGATATCCTACATTATGTCCAAACCCCATCAAAATCAGTGAGACATGGTTTCCTTGTTAAATCTTTAAATATCATAACATTAAATATCAGAAACATAGCGTCAAAACTTTGTTGTGCACACACACACACGACACGCACACGCACACGCACACGCACACGCACATGCACACGCGCACACACATACACCCTACAATACTTACGACACGCAATTTCTTAACATCGTGTTATTGCAACGCTGTGATTTGAAAATTCATCTAGGTCTATAAAAATTTTCATGTCACCAAATTTAAGGAAGTATTCTGGTCTAGAGACTTCAAAAAATCGATTTTTTTCTTATATTTTTCGAAAGCTTATAGTCTTAAGAATATGCCGCAAAAGTATTTTTCTTGAAAAATAAAAATTAGCCAAGATATACAGCATAAAATGACGTGGTGTATAGGATCGCTTTATTTAAAAAACATTAAAAAATAACAAAAATATTACAAAATGAAATTTATGGAGACGAAGAAGTCCTTTATGGCTCTGGGATAATTGATTAAAGGTAAATTTAAAAATTTCGACACAAAATATTATCACGAAAAATGCTTCCTCAAACTTTAAACGCATTTTTCTCGAAACCATGTTTTCTAACATGATGAACACATAGATATATAGATTGCTGATGTTCTATTCTCCACCACAATTTTCAGGTTCCTCACCATATTGGAAAGACTATGCTCACGCATGCGCAATACGTGCCTTAAGGCGCGCATTTACAATTGTAACTAAAAAAGAAACAATTCTACGGGTAAATGCGCAAGCGGGAGCACTGTCTTTCCAATATGGCGACATTCAATTAGGGTCACAAATTCGACGCAATCAGCAATCTATATATCTATGGATGAACATGATTTAAAAAAAAAACTACTTATCCGATTGGCGGTCTTCCGTTTTCGGAGCGATAGGGAGTAGAAGTGGACGGGCTAGCGGAATTGTGATGGAGGCAGTAAGCAAGTGGGAAATGGTAAAGGAGAAAGTGGAGTGTGCAGGGAGGTGGAATAGCAGGAGGTGGAATGCATGGGAAGAGTGAACGGTGAATGGTTGAAAGAGTTAGAGTGATTGGATGCGAGAATTGAACTGAGAGATTAGAAAGAGTGAAGGCGGCGAGTGGTCAGGAGGTGAGAGGGGAGGAAAGGTGAAGCGCGCGCGAGTGAACGTGGCACATGATAATATAGAGAGGAGACCGCGGAAGAGACGCGAAACGAGTGCGTCAAGGCTCGTTCACACGGGCATAGAATAGAGGAAGGTAGAGCGGAAACAGTACAGCAGCATTAAGAAGGATGGACGGAGGCAAACTAGAAGAGATGATGGAGATGGAGAAGAAGGTATTGGAGGGTATAAGGGAAAGGAGAACGAGGGAGATGAAAATTAAGAGAAGAGAGCGCAGTGGAAGTGTGAGGGTGCTAGAGTTGTGAAAAAGGAAGAGGGAACTGACAGAAGGGGGGAGGGAGTTGAAAAGTGGGAAGGGGAAGAGAAGGAGCAATGGTTTAAAAAAAGCAAGAAAACGCCAAGAACGCCTCCGCGGAAGGGGGGAGAAGAGAGGGAGACAGAGGATATCTTGATGATAGGAACGATGAAAGGGTGGATGGAGGATTGTAGTAGAAAATGAGAAAAGATGGAGGAGAGCCTAAAGGGTATTATAATGGAGTTAGAAGCGATGAGGAAAAGGGAAGAGAATCGGAGGGAGGTAAGGGATAAGATGGAGAAAAGAATAGAAGAACTGGAAAAAATGGGAGAAAGGGTTAAAGATAAAGGAAGGGAGGGGGAGTTGGAGGACCTAGAAAAAAGGGTTAACAAATTAGAAGGGAAAGAAAAGGAAAAAGGAGAAGGTGGAGGGAGCCGGGAAATGGAGGAGAAAATTAGGAAAGTAGAGAAGTTGTGGGATAGAAGAGAGACAAGAAAGAAGAAGAAATATTGTTGTAAAAGATTACATGGACGGAAAGGAGATAAAAAGTAAAACAGGGAAGATCTTTAAAAAATAAGGGCGGAAGTAGAGATAAAAGAGGTAAGGGTGGTTAAGACGGGTAAAGAGGAATGGGAGGAGAAAATAGCTTATCTTTTATTTGTAATGACTATATAGCTTTTGAATTAAGTCTCTTCTCGAGAGAATACCATTACAAAAATATATAAATCATTCAATCGGTCAAATGACCGTTCATGGTAGATAAGCCAGGTTACAAATTTTTTCTCAGAAAATAAACAAAAAAAAAGAAGTGAATATTGAAAAATTCATTGCACATATGTACGAAAATTTGTAAAATTTAATGGCGATGCAACAACGTTGTTTGTATGAAATTTTAAACGAAAGTTTAAAAACGGTCATTTGACCGGTCGCGGTAGGTTTAGTGTTAATGTCTTAAAAGCGGACTTACAGGAGTACAAGAAAAGGGAGATGAGGAGAGGTGATGATAAAAGGGGAAAGAGTATATTCACTGGTTTATGGACGATATGATGCTGTTAGCGGCGGAAGAGAAAGGGATGAGGGCAATGATAGCATGGTTCAAAAGGTATATAAGGAAGAAGGGATTGGTGATAACCATCGGAGTAATCAAAAGTGATGAGGTTTGGGAAAGGAGGAGGAAAAAGGAAGAAAGTAAGTTGGAGATGGGAGGAGATGGTTAGACAAGGAGTAAATTTAATTAATATACTTGTGGTACGTGTTTTAAAAGAATGGTAGACAGAAGGAGCAGGTAAAGGATAGGGGCAAGGAGGGGAATGACGGTGATGGGACAAGTTTAGGGAATAGGGAAGAGGAAGTTTGGAGGAGATTGGGGAAAAAGAATTTGGCTTTTTAATACTTTAGTGTGAACGACGTATGGGGTGAAGACTTGGAGATGGAAGGAGAAAGAAGTAGTGGAAGTGTAGAAAAAATACTGAAAATTGCTACTGGGAGGGGGGTGAGTTAGAAGACACCGGGATATTTGGTAAGGGAAGAATTGTTAAGGGACAAGATGAGGACACAAGCGGGAAGGAGAGCATGAGGTTTTGAAGAAAGATTAACGAAGGCGAGAGGGAGCGAATCGGCGAGATATTGGGAGGAGATAAGGAAGAGAACACAAAGAGAAGAGAGAATGTCGGATTGGGAGAAAAAAAGAGCTTTTCTTGAGGATAGGGGGATAGAATTAGGGGAGATGGCGAAAAAGAGAGAAGAGGAGGTTTCTGATTTTTGCAAAGGAGAGGAGAGGGATAGAGTTAAACAAAGAGAGGAAAGATGAGAAAAAAATAAAGAGTCCAAGAGTAATAGATGGAATCAGAAGGTGAAAAGGAGGGGATACCAGGATATCTAAGGAAGGATTGGACAGATGGAAGAAGATAGCAAGGTATAGATTAGGAGAGGCAATAAGGGAAAGGAATTACTGGGAGGGAGAGGAGGATAGGAAATGCAGGATGTGCGGAATGGAGGAAACATGGAAATACGTATGGGAGAAGTTGGAGGGCGGAAGGAGTTGGGAGGAGATGGTGGAAAAAGTATTGAAGAAGAATGGAGAGGAGAAAGATCGGTTGAGGAAATTGGAGGTTTTCAGAAAAGGAAATGATATGGAGAGAAGAGAGTGAAAGGACGAAGAGGGAGGAGGAGACGGGGAGGAGAGGGAGAAATCCAGAGAGAGTGAGAAAGTGTACAGGAAAATGAATGTGAGAAGAGAGTATGAGAAAGAGAATGGAAAAGAAAGCAAGAGGAAGAGTTAAAAGTGTCAGAGAGTGAGAGGGTGAATGAGTGGGTGAGTGCGAGGGAGAGAGAGATACCCAATATGTCCAAAATGGGCGATAATACAATAGAAATCAGTCAAAGGATTGAGACAAAAGTAGAATTTAGAAGAAAGCGGAGGTCCCGGGCGTGTGTGTGTGGGTGTGTGTGCGCGCGCGCGTGCGTGTGTGCGTGTGTGTGTGTGTAGGAAATTAATGTAAATTAGTTATAAGATAGATATAAGTTAGATGTAAGGTAAAGGACGATAGCGGAGGTAATATAATAAGATTTATAACCCTAAAGAGATAAATAAATATTCTATTTTATTCTATTCTACTTATCCGATTGGTTTCTCCTTTTATAATTATGCTCAACAAACATGTTGTTATCGCCCAAACTAGAATAAATGGTCTATGTTGATTTTTTATATTTTTTTTGTAACAAAATAAGAGGAAAGAATGAATATAAAATTAAAACTGTTTTTTGTTAAACTGTCACTATATTAAAAATATGCATGCAATATTAAAAATTCTAGTTCAAGCGAAAATCATAAGTTTACTCATTTTAAAAAATCGATATTTTTGCTTTTATATTAAAGTACTACTTCTATCGTGCTCACCGTTTGATTGGACTTGCGATGCAAGCTTAACTTTGCTACCACATTGGACTACGTTATTAGAATAAAAGTGAAATAATAAAAAATTATTTTATATTCTGCATTAAACATAGTTTCGAATAATGTGTCAATTTTTAATTACATCGTAATTTTTATTCCTAAAAAAATTCTTATTGTAATTATACGCCTAAATTCGTCTTTCTAAGCCAAAATACCCCTATAATTCTCGTCTTCATTTCCTTCAAAATAGTATATTTCTGCATTTACAACGATCCTATACCTCTCACCATGCTCGAAATGCTTTCTTAAAATTCTTGTATTAAATCATGCTGAATATCTTTTGTGATTATGTTTGGATGTCCTTGATCGTATCGCGCCGCTCTTTGAGCTTTAATTTCATTTATGGAACAAAAAGAAATCTGACAAGAGACTAACAATGGGTTCGGCAAGTAGGGAGAATACAGGATGACTATCGTTTTATTTGCTTTCAAAACTGTTCGTGTTTTGAAGGCCATGTGGGGTAGAGAGTTATCATGATACAGAAAATAATTTCTATCGCGCCATTTTTCTGATCTTTTGCGACGAATGTCCTTAAGCAATCGCCTCAAAATATATCAGTAAAAAGATTTTAAAGTTTAATGCAAAATTTTACATTTGCTTTTTGTTTTATTTTTTAAATCGCAGCATGGCACTAACACAACATTAAAGAATTGCGTACCGTAAGTGTCTAGTGTACAAAACTTTGACAAGCACCTTTTGATTCTGAAAGGTCTAATAAAGCAATGATTTCCAGCAGCATTTGAGTGTATGTTGTGCTTTCACTAAATTGTGGATCCAGTTTGGTTCCTTTTCAATTGCCCTAGTACATGCAAACTTATTAGTTGTAATAACACAATATATTATTTTACCTCACAAACACCCTCGATTATACGCAACACAATGAGTATATATACGCTTATCTTGACAAGTGGTGGTGTGATGATAGTAAGAAACGCCGTTGCTGCAATTCCTATACCAAAGACTCTTTTTCCACCGATGCGAGCACCTAACCATCCTCCAAATAATTGTGTACTAATATATCCGTAGAAGAAGGAACTCAGAACATATCCCTGTGTTTTCGAATCCCAATTAAATTCTTGTTTCTGAAAAGAAAAATCGCAATTAGATACGTTAATTAAATTGGACATGCTTTATTCGAACAGAAATAGAGAAAAGGAGAATAATGGGCAATGAGGATAAAACACTGCCAATTAAAATGTATGTATATCCAAACATTACAACAAATCATTTGACATTCACAAATATGGGTAAAATAAGAATTCGATTAGTTGTTTAAATAAAAACATTTTATTATATTATTATTCGTTTACACATACACATATATATAGGAGACCGAAGCTAAAAGTTCTGGCGTAAGTTACTTTGATTATATCATTGAAATGAAAAGAAATAGCTTTGAGTTTTTAATTGTTTTCGTCGCACGAATCGATCACGTTACTTTATCGTCAATTTTAGTAGCGCCCGTGATAGCGAATCATGTTGTAAGCAAGGATCTAGTCACGTGCCAGGTGTGTAAATATTTTTCGATTATTATTTTTTGGTGTATTCAATTATTTAATGTCAATATCATTGATTCTTTCGTTCTTATGAATAAAATGACATTTAAAAACATGTTGCAATAGTGATTTTATTAGATCACCTTTTCAAAAAGAAGGTTAAAAAAGGCGCCATGTGTATGTGTACACTTCTAAGAAAAAATTGTTATACCAAAAGATACAAATAGTAATATCTTTAATTTTTTTAAAAAATAATGATATAAAATTACTCAAAGAGCACAATTTAGTGATATAACGGACACAGAAACTTTTCTTACAATCGTAGTACTACTAAAAAGTACACGTAGTAATGTCGTTGAAATGTTTACATCAAATGTTGTAAGTGGGGAATCTCTACGACTAGTTTCTAACGTCGCATTAACAACATTAAAACTTGTAATACAACTGTTTTACAACCAACCGTTAATAGTCATAGAATAACGTCATAATGACCTTCTTAAAAACCACGTATAGACAACTTTCGTATTATAAAAGACACAAAATAAAGAATAAATAAATAAATATTGTAAAAATCATTAATCATTCTTATACAACTCTATTAGAGAGAAAAAGGAAATTATTAGAACCATGGAATGTTAGTATTAATAATTAATTCCTATTAGACGATTTAGTCGGTTTTGCTTAAAAACTAATAATTCATGTGGCAGCCCGGGCATCGAGCACCACAGTATACCAGACTGAGCCGCGACGCGATACCCACGCGCCACCGCTAGGCGGCCCCACCGCGAGCGTGAGGCCCCACGCAAAGGTGGATTCTGGCGCCGTCGCTAGTGGTCACATCACGGGGGACCTTCTCGGAAATGCAGCCACAGGCGTTATAAATAGGCGCCGCCACGGACGACTGACCGGCTCACGTTTCAGCGTAGATAGATCTAGAGCTACCGCTGTGTGTCACTCACAGACGAAACTCTCGCTCTCGTTATTTTTGGGCAGTGACGCTGAAACGCTGTCACTCTGTCCACGAGATCCCTCGGATTCCCCACCAGCTCTTAGTGAGTACGCCACACTAAAGCTTCATTCACTCCGCTGGAAGTTTTTACTGTCGCTCCATATAGAGCATACAAAGGGCTTAGATCCACGAGCGCACGTCGCCCCATTCGACGCCTGATTGGTACCACATAATTACTACCGTTCCTGGTAATTAATCAGTCAAGCACGTACATCACATGCGATATAAAAATGACACATACCAGATGTTTATAATAAAATCTATTTATCTTTATAAAGATGTACGGATTGTGATGTATGTGCTTGACTGATGTACGTGCTTACATGATGTTCGTGCTTGACTGATGTAATTAATTAACGTGATAATAGTGTCATTTTTATGTATGTGCCTGATAAGAATAAATGATACAGTGATAGTACTATATAAGTCACAGAAATCTTCCAATAAATTTAGTATAAAGCATAATCAACAAGTGTAACGAGTAAGTATAACGAGTTCAAATGCAAAGTCAAACAGTGCAAATTGTCAAAATGGTACGAGTGAATCCTCCAAATATTCTCAATATGTAAATTACTTTTTTCCAAATTTCAAAAATTCCGGAAACAATAAAGAAATTGAACTACGCGATATTATAAAGGATATTATACAATCTTCAATGAATGAAATGTCAGATATTGAAACTGATACTACGTTAGAAATTTGAAAATTATTTGAAAAGAATTTGAAAATTATTGGGAATTAAAATTCCTTGAGATTTGATCGCGGATGATGAAATAGAAGAACTTGAAGAAGATGAAGACGATGATCAAACAGAAGATGTATAGCAGAAGAACGAGAAATTATCAGTGGTAGCTAAAACAGGCATGGCTCCGTGGGTGCCCACGGAGCACGCGAGGAGGAGAATACAACCCTCCTTCGCACAGCTGTCTTTCCCTGTCCCTCCCTTCCAGCCTCTCGATCTACCCGGGAGGGACGGGGGGAGGAGGCAATCGTGCGAGGGGGGGGGCGTGTTCTCGCGTGCTCCGTGGACGATTACGGGGCCATGCCTACTTTAAAAGAAGAATCGTTGAATTTTGGAAAACTGCAAAAAGAAAGCGGTATTCCTTTTCAACGGTAAAACAAAATTTTAAAAAGTTGAAATCTATGCGACAACTATATCGATGGGAACGTTACATACAAAAAGAAGGTACCCGTAGAGAAAAGATGTTATACAGGGTGGGCCATTTTAATCCGACCACGAAAATAACTCCGAAGGTATAGGTGATAGCGAAAACTAACTCCTGCAAAAGTTATAGGGTTCAAAGAAGGCCAATCGTTGATGATCTTAAACTTGATCTTGAAGTCGATTTTCAAGATTATTTCAAGGTTAACAAGTGTTTTTTAAATAGAAACCCGTATTTGTGATTCCAGAATCTAATAGCTGATGTCAGGAGTTTTTCAAAAACTTCACTATAAGAAAGTTATTTTTCCTTAAGTACTTTTTGAGTTATGAGGCTTGAGTTACAGTATACTGTAACTTTCAAGCCTCACAACTCGGAAAATACGTAATAAAAATAACTTCCTTATAGTATTTTGAAAAGTTCTCGAGATCGACTACAACAAAATGCAATAAAAGATATAGGGTGTTATGGAAGTACCAATACCCCTTATTATTTCGGAAATTATTAAAATCATTTTCAAATTTTAGAAACTGATATTTTTTTATTGAATTTATTATAGTGGATTTCAAAAACTTTTTAAAACACTATAAGGAAGTTATTTTTCAGTAAGTACTTTCCGAGTTGTGAGGCTTGAGAGCTACAGTATACTGTAACTTTCAAGCCTCATAACTCGAAATTACTTAAGGAAAAATAACTTTCTTATAATGTTTTGAAAAGCTCTCGACATCAGCTATTAGATTCTGAAATCAAAAATACAGGTTTCTATTTAAAAAACACTTGTTAACCTTGAAACAACCTTGAAAATCGACTTCAAGTTCGAGGTCATCAACGATTGGCCCTCTTTGAACCCTACAACTTTTGTAGGAGTTATTTTTCGCTATCACCTATACCTTCGGAGTTATGGTATTTGCGTGGTCGGATTAAAATGGCCCACCCTGTATATTTCTGAATATAAGTCTAACAAAATTTTAAAGAAGCTAATGATGAAAAAAAGAATTATTCATGATATGGATCTACGACGATGGGCCCTAGATGCTAAAGCACAAATCGATCTTCCTTTATTTAAAGCTAGTGCAGCATGGATATTAAATTTTAAAAGAAAATATGGAATTGTGTCAAGAAAAATAACAAAATTTGTAAATCGTTCTGCAGCAAGAGATAAAGAGCAATTACAAGCTGCTTGTCAGGAATTCATATCTACCGTAAAATCTTATATAAATCTTTTTGAACTAGAGAATATATGCAGGTGTCCTAAAAAGCTCGGGGTCCCCTCTTAAGAGCGGATTCTTTGGAACATTCTAAGAAAAAAATCCTAATATAAAAATGTCGAGGGTTTTCAAATTATTCGCGATTAAAGTTTACGAATTCCAGAGCTGACATTTCGCGCGCTCAGGCATGGTGACATGACTAGAGGTGAAGGTACCACAAGGGTACCTCTTGACATTGAGATTGTCATATAAATACATGCAGCGACATTTTTATTAAGAAATTATTTCTATAGGAAACATATTTGTACATTACATATGCATAATTAATGTTTTCAACAAAATATCAATTCAATAACAAGATGTTACGATAGCCTGGTCAGCTGTCAAAATAAATTTATTACCATGTTCATATGATAAGAACTTGTAACGATGCACCCCTCCACGCGCGCACCGCCACCCGCACACCCCATTTCACGCGCATCAACTCGCGCGCCGCCATTC
>QKQZ01043443.1:0-40763 GCA_003595255.1 Solenopsis fugax | reverse complement strand
GAGGGCGCGTAAGCAAAACGTGAGTCGCGTTGTTCGTACACGGGAGTTGCGAACGACAAAGAGAAGGCGGATGATCGATATCCGTCTCCACAAAGAGGACAATGTCAAATTCAGGACGGTGTTGCGCGCGCACGTGTTAACGTGGGGTGCGTTTGCGGGTTTCGCCTAGCGGGCCGGCTTTGATTGCTTTTAAATTATTCGTTACGCAACATCCCGCCGGGGAAAAAAAGGACCGCGCTCGCCCCGGATGACGCGCTGTATTAATTTACGAGATTATCGGATGGTCGCTCGANAATCGGCTCGTCGAAAATATCCCCCGAGAAAGCGCAGATTGCATATCTGAAAAAAAAAAAAAAATATTGCCACAATTTGCAAAACCAAGTCACTTTTTTTTTATTTGGTTTCGAACGTTTAGTGCGAAGTATTGACGCATAGCCTGGCTGCTGGCTCCCGAAAGTTCTTTCACACGGCCGCTGCTATATTTCGCGCTGCGCGAGTTTTGTAAATTGACTTTACATATAATCAAAGGTAGGAACAAAAGGATCTCGATTTACAGTAATTTTTTGTGTGAGGATTGAGATTTAAATTGCGGCTCTTTTCCCGAACATAAACTGAACGGAAAGCTTTTACACGGATATAAAAGCTCAAAATCGTTTCCCTTTTTTTTTCGGAGCTGCGATAGACTTTCTCCAGGTGTAGGTGATGTGTGTGTTAAAGCTCCGTGGAAAAAAAGAAACTTGATCCGCTTATGGGACTTCACGGATAGCAGGATAGACGGAGAAACGGAATAAAGAGCAGCCGGAGGACCACATTGTATTGACGATAACGAACGTTAGTTACCAGTCGCTTTAACAGCTTTTATAGCTTCCACAGCTTTTTTATAGCTTTTACAACGGCCGTCGTCGCGTCCGTGTAAAAAAGATCCGAATGCAAGCGAGGAAGCGACGAGAGACCGACGTGATTTTCGATGCTTTCGCACGGTGCGAGACGGCGTTGAACAACGAAATAATAAAAGTAACAAAATCTGCTATCGTGTTAGTTTTTGAGCGATCTCATTACCGTAGAGAAAGGATTGTATAGCGCTAAGGAAATGCAGGAAGTCTCCCAGAGGCGAGATAAGTTAACTACGTAGGGCTAATTAATTTCGGATACTAATTAATTTTGCGTTATTTCCGTGATCAAAATCTAGTTGATAAATTCGCAGGTTACAGAGACCGGAATGGTACGCAGAAAATATCTGTCTACTTCCGAATATCGTCTTTCCGTTCTTCGTACAAATTATTGCGTTTATGAAGAAAGCAATTGTCGCGTCTTAGAAAATAGATATTAAAATCGGAGCGCGTATACACGACTATTAAGAAAAAAAAAAAAAACTTTTCTTGAAACATATTCTTTGCTCGCGCAAGGAAATGAGAAACAATCCTCTCTAGTGACAACTACATGCATATAACGTGTTACAACTCGAGATAGGAAGGTATTGCCGGATTTATAAAACTTGTTTCAATCTCGCTGCGAGTAAAATATCTTCCTAAAGTTAGATCGCGTCTTTCTCGAACACTCTATAGATGCGTATACGCGGAAGAGTTGAACTTTACCGGAAGATACGAGATGACCTACAGACACTTCGATGTTTATCGAGTCGTTATGGCACAGCATTCGCGAATGCACGTTGCACAGCGCTTTTGCCGGCATCTTTGCGAGGTAAATTGTCTGTCGGACGGCTCTACGGCTCCGATAAAATCGATTGCAATGCGAGGGGTGAAGGGCGCACGAAAGGAGGGTGATAGAGGGTGGCAAACGGGTGATGGTGGTGGTGGTGGTAGTGGTGCACTACGGTCTCTCTTGCCTAGAGACACACGAGCTCGGTAAGTCGTCGTTCCAGTTCGATTCGGCTCCTCTCTCGCTCCCACCCTCTCCTTTTCGCTGATTGTACGCGAAGGCCGTTTCGTCGCTGTGAAAAGCGCAGTCTGCCCTCTCCCGTTTATTACCATTCGAAACGACGAAGCCAAGGCTCTTTTCCTCGATTGTGCGGCCAAACGATGCTCGAGATAAATCGCTCGGATCCTCCGTGAGGACGCCTCGGTTGGCAAAAGTCGAGTGGCAGAGTACTTCGGTAAGGAAACGTCGTCATAAAGCACGTGTACAAAATGTCACCGAGCCAAATTTACAAGTGCGCTCCTTGATTTCTTTAGAATCGATTTCTCTCGGCGGCGTAAATGTTGAGAAATTAATTTCTCGACTAAAGTCTGATCGAAAATGAAATTAAATTTGCGCACAATAAATGATATAAATTTAAGATTTAGTTTTCATTTGATTAATTATGAATTATATTGACTAATTATATTAGATCTCAGTTAATTGAAAATCAAATGAAAACTAAATCTTAATTTGCATCATTAGTTGAAAATCAAATAAAAACTAAATCTTAATTTGTATCATTACCAAAATATATATCATTTAAAAAGAAATTAAATCCAATTGGAAAATATGTACATATATGGCATACTAATTTTTACCTGTGCAATGCGATATCGGTAAAAAAAAATGGCATCGAGTCGCAGAAGTAATTATTTAATAATGCACTGCGTTATTAAAAAGTCGTATTGATCCGGAGCGGGAGATGGCGACGCGAGAAAGTTGTAGAACGGTGAAAGGAGAGGAAACTCGGGTTGTGAAAAATGCCTGATAATCCGTGAGTTTTTGATCCGACAGCAGCGTCGGCTTATTACACCCGCCAATGCTCAAATTATTACAGAGGATAAAGAGGAGAGAGACGCTATTTTAGACCGTCCTCTTTAAATGACGTTTATTTCGCTTTTCTTTTGCAGGTGGTTTATCAACAAGAAAAAGGTGATCGGAGACTACACCACGGAGATGATTATTCACAATGCTACCCGCGATCTGCACGACGCGACTGTAAAGTGCGAGGTTTCTAACGAAGTCGGCAAAAGCGAGGAGAGCCAAACTCTGGATATAAGATGTAAGCGAAAAATTTCATTTCCCGTATGAAATAATATAATAGCGGAGATCAATAATTTTTAGCAACCGTCCCACCCACGTAAAATTTCAGCATATATTTTCGTTTCGACGTTTAAATTTCGCGATCACGCGAGAACTCTGACGTTCATTTTGTGCGTGGGGGGGGGGAGGGGAGAGAAATGATACCCGTAGTAGACGTAGCGGTATAAAAATACAATCGCATAAAGGTGTAAAATAGAGCGCTGCGCGTTCTCGCACGCGCGCCGCTCGAAACCGCGCTGAGAGAGAATTTCGTTTTACCGTAAAGCCAGTACCTTACAGACACGTTAAAGGAGCAATCGCGGTAACGATATAAAATATAGAGCGCCGTGCCGCGCCGCGCGAAAAGGCGCTCTCGAAATAAGCCACGCCAGAATAGAGAAAAGTCGCGGCGGCGGTGGCGGCGGTTGCAGTGAGAAGTAGCATTTTTTCCTCCCCCTCCCTACCCTTTGGCGTGTTCATTTTCGCACGAGCTGACCCGGAGGTTAAAATTGAATTTCCTCAGACGGTCCGCAGTTTCGGCACCCGCCGGTCTCCGTAGAAACGCATTACGGCGCCACGGAGATCCTGCAGTGCGACGTAGACGGGAACCCAACGCCGGAGATTCTGTGGTACCACGAGGATTCAGAGCGAACGGTCGCTACCAGTCCGAACATAAGCGTCTTTGTGAGCCCCGACACCGCCGGCCGTTACTACTGTAAGGCCCGTGTGCCCGGCTTTCCGGAATTAACCGGCCATGCCAACATCTACATTCGCGCTTCGCCGAGCATAGTGTCGCAAAGGATCCAGTACGTGCCCGACGAAGGAGTGGTCAAGGTGCGTATACACATATTCCTCTTGAACGACCTTCTTTGACTCGCGATCGGTCTTCGAGTATCATGTACAACGCGACGACGCGACCGTCGTAAAAAACAAAAAAGAAAAAAAAACGCGTGACTCTCACGCGTAATTTTCCTGAGTGCTGTCGCACCGGCGACCCCTGCGCGCGCGTGTTGTATGTATCATGAATTATTATTGCACGGAAACACCCCGCTTCCGGAAAGATCTTTTGAGCCGGGAACGGCAGTTATCAGGAAGCACTCAGTATAATTTACTCTGGATAATTTAGCTTCATCCGCGACATGAAAATACGCTTGAGAATCTGTAAAGCGGTCAATATAGGGAGCGTTGATATGCTTGAAGTGACCTCGATAAACGTCTTCGTGTCAAAACAAAAAGAAAATATTTATTATATTAATACAAATACACATCTATTAATAGATGATAAGATTTCTATAGTATAAGAAAAATAATATTGGTTATATGATATAAAATCGTTTTAAATGTGATTTTACAAGATTGTCAATATATGTGATGATTCCTATTTAAATCTTTATTCGAATCTAAATTATTGAGAATCAATAATTGTAAAATCACATTTAAAACGATTTTATATCATATAACCAATATTATTTTTCTTATACTATAGAAATCTTATCATCTATTAATATTCAACCTAATAATATTATAATTGTTATTAATTAAACGTTCAAATATTTCCTCGATTCGATTCGGATCAAATTTTGTCAATACGATTCGATTCGAATTTAAACAAAGAAATAAAATTCGGTTCGATTTGATTCGGCGTCAAAAAAACTCTGATTCGCACATCTGTAGCTAATATAATAAATGTCTCGATTAAGCAATATCTGCAGTAATAGGCGTAACAATTAATGTAATAAGAGATAACGTTTATATAAGATTCATCTCATTAAAATTATATCGATTTCAAACTCCGTTGGAAAAGGTGTGGGCGTTCGCGGACGTATGTCGATAGGAATTTTCGTCTCGTGTTTCGATTCAGATGAACTGGTATCCGAAACTCGTCGAAACGCTTCGCCAACATCCCATATACGTATCCTCCCGCTGACACAGGAGCTCACGATGATCGCGCGCGACGCTATTCCCACATTTTTCTCTCTGACGATGCTTGAAACATTTTTAGAAGAGCGCGGGTCACCTCGGTTGACGAGGGTAAAAGACCGAGGGATTCGGCGATCCGCGGGAGGCAGGGAGGGGCTCTCGCGCTTAACCGCAATTTTTTTATTCCACCGCGTTTTTCCCCCGATTTGCTTCCCAGGTTAAGTGCACCGCGATATCCGTGCCAAAAGCGGAATCGGTGGTGTGGAGCTTCGCCGGTCGCGAGCTCAATTTCACGTCGAACAATACGCCGTTCTACGTGCAAGAGGAATACGCGGCCGAGAGGGTAGTCAGCACTGTCACCCTACTGGATCCCATATCGACGTACTTCGGGGATTACAACTGCACGGTTACGAACAGCTTCGGCACGGATTCTGTCATCATCAAACTGACAGCACACAGTAAGTGTTTGATATCTGACGTAGATTACTCTCTTACTCTCACCCGATCGCGCCTCATCTCTAGATAAGCTTTCGAACATCTTGCAAATTCGAATGTACATATTGTTGGATAATAGGTTCGTTTAACGAGAGAAGCAACACTATTTCCCGCGAATCGCACAGTAAATTTTCCCCTTTACGAAGATTTAATTTCAATAATTTTGCTATATATTTAACATTTTTCTCTATAATTGTATACGTTGCTTTAATCCAATATTTTTATGTTAATTAAATATATATTTACTAAATTAATCTCGTATGATCTAGAATCTCAATATCAAATGAGTTACAATTAGATATCATGTTTCGTACATTAAAACCTTTTATTACGTAAATAAATAACATTTGAATCCAAATTCAAATTTTATTTTACTTAAAATTAAAAAAACTTTGATTTTGTAATTCAAAAAATTGAGCTTGAAAAGATTATATTTTACTTCTCTTTATTATCTTCATAATTCTATCAGCAAAATCTCAAATTTGTAATTTTAAAATTATTTACATTCATCAATAAATATATTTTTTTTAATTATAAATTAAAGGAATTTTGCTAAATAGATTTGAGAGAAGCCCATTTTAATTTTTTAGCTAATTTTAAATTCAAAAAATTAAAGACCTTTAGATTTCAGAAAAAAAAACATTGATTATTAAGAATCTTTCAATTATAAATAAATTTGCTAAAATATTAAATTTTGCTTCTGTTTGTATGTTCACAATTTTATTTGACAAAATCCCCTTTATTTATAATTGAAAAATTATTTAAATTTATCGTTTTTTCCTGTAAGTAACTATACTCAAAGTAATTTTATTTTTAGTTAATATATTTGTGCTGAATAATATCGCGCGTTAAATGTACCGGCCGGTAATTAGCGAAATTCGACACGTCATCGCGGCTAATTTCATGCGACGGTGTTTTGCTAAAATGCCGAAAGGATATTAATACTCGACCAACGCGTAAAATTGCGTCTTTATGCGGACGCAATGTTACGCGTTATTTTCCCTTTACAGTGAATTCGTCAAAGATACAAAGGACAAAAGACATAAAGCCAAAAACCATTAATTATTATTCATATTTATTAATGTGTAAAAATTTCTTCTCTTCTCCTTCTGACTTTTTTTAATAACTTTTTCAACAACTTACGAATATATAGTTTGCAATATAAAAATTACAAATTATATATTTTTCACTGTATTAACTCCTGTATTAATATTGTTAAAACTCGAGTAAAAAAAAAGATTGTAGTAAAAGGGCGAATCGAACATCCTTGATTAATATCGCGATCATGTCAAAATATATCAGACTTATGTCAAATTCGAACGTAATTCATGTCGTCTTCTCTAATAATCGTTGTAATAATAATGGGTGTGTATTTCTGGGACAAGAAATAATAGCATTGATCGAAGCATTTCGTTGTAAGAGCTTTTGTAATTAAAAGCCACCGCCGTTCGTTACCATGTAATTTCAGACGTACATCCAAAGAGGACAAATGTAATTCACGCTCGTGTTGTCTCGCCGCGAGCAGTCATTAAAACGAAAGAAGGATGTTCTAAGAGCGATATCGTTAGGAACGAGAAAGTTCTAATTTTACGATCATGATATAACGATTATCAGAAGTCGTATTTGCTCGCGGAGCAAACAATATGGGCTAATTGTAGCACGACGAGAATTATGTCTCTACATGTGTCTTCTATACATAGAAGAAGGCAAACGTCTATTTTATATAGCGATCGCTCGTATTTTCAAAACGCATAAAGGCCTCTCACAAAAGTCTTCTCGCGTAAGAGAACGGGATATCTTTTATCTTAACGATTCCGATATTTTTGTTGCGAGAGACTCGACTTGAAAGTTTACCGTAGAAATTTATTCTGATAATATAGTGGAGCTATATGCATACGAAACGTTAACATTAAAATAATCACTACTTAAATTTCTACTCCTCCATTCATATATGTACAAAATTCGCGGAAATAGATGTAGATTTAATGGGCATAGACAGCTTTTTATAAATCGGTTCACTTCGGCCGAGCAGATCGAAAGTATGTAAAGTAGTTTAAGAGTGATTAGGGAGTTGAAATATTGCCAGAGTCTCTTTAACCGCACGTATTCTCGCCGAGATAAAAGCGGCGAAATACGTAGATATTTCGCGTACATTTAAAAGCCACGTAAATGAGACATTTAAATGTCTGGTTGAAACGTCACTGTTTATCGAAATATTTGGAACATTTTTAACTACTGTTTACTTGGGACAGAAATTTCTATTTCCACCTCTCAATTGACGTTGTTTGTCACGATATAACTACCTCGTATGTTTTTCGAGCAGATGCGAGATACCGTTCTAACAACGCGATAATTTGAATCCTTTTGTATCCGAGGGGCTTTTACGCGTTTACGATGTTACGGAAAATCACAATTTGTAAGAGTAATACGTCCGCGGCGGAACGCTTTACCATCCGCTTCTAAAAGATCAGAGAGATTCTAGATCAGCTCATTTGCGCGGCCAGCTCTCCAGTTAATGATTCGCAAACTACTTTAACCGCCCTAGATCAAATAATTACCTTCGATAAATGACTCGCTGTTAATATATATCAAATGTTATAAGCCGTTCGAGTCACTATGTAATTTCTGTTACGTTACGTAACTTGATTTTAAAAGGGGGAAACTTAGGGATTACAGGGGAATGTTTCCGTAAAAAGTGATACGAGTTGAAAAACACGTTGAAAAAAAAACTCGAATTTATTATAGCGGAAATAATGAAAATGAACTAACGCTATTAAAATGATCTGCAAGAGTACCGCGAATAAGATGCGCGCGCGCGAGGATACACACTGCTGTTATTCGAGAAAGCCGTCTGGTAAATTCGATGTTGTTGACTCGTACCACTTTTCAAGCGGTGATGCGTATATTAATAACTAGCGCGCCTCACTCTTCATCTGGCAAACGAGATTTTAACCAGGCATGACGATTAGCGTTGATTCCAGTCGATTGGCAACTGATCTTGATCATCGCCGGATTGGTTGTCTGCGTGATCCTGATTGGCATAATAGTCATACTCATTCTGCAATGTCGCGATCGTATTAAGCAGCCACGGCCGCGAACAACGCAGACTCAAGAGACTGATATGCGTAAGTAATTACAATGCTTATATGGAAATATTTACACACAGAGAAAAAAGTCGTATCAGCAACTAGAAATTTGAGGATAAATAGCGCCTCAACTATATATTATAAAGTTATAATAAGAACAATAAATAAGTTATATGAACTAAGAAAATATAATCTAACCATTCGTTAGATAACTACAAAAAATAGTAACACTTAATTGAATTCCTTCAGTTCAAACATTTACGTATTTAAATTAAACATATATGTAATTAAGTTAAATATACAAATTCTTAAACTAAAGTTAAAGTAAATATTTTATGTAAATTAAATATAAATGTAATTAGGTTAAATATATAAATGCTTAAACTAAAGTTAAAGTATTTTATGTATTTAAGTCAAATACATAAATAGTTGAACTGAAAAATTTAATCAAGTTCAAAAGTTTAGTCAAGTTAATAACTTTTTTTCTCAGTACATATCTACACAAAATAGTTTCAACGAAAAATATATTACTGATGCCAAAACGTGTTGTAGTAAACTTGATTATTATGATATTATGCTTTATTTTAAAAAATAGTTGTTTCTTAACTAGAAAAATGTAATTGTCATAATTTATGTGTAATCTATATAACTGTATAATGTAGCTGAGTCGCTATTTGATTATCAATTGATAGTGCAGATAAATTGTTGCAGTAACTATATTTTTAAAATATTTAGTACTACTTTGGTACTTATTATTTCGTAAAACTAGTGACAAGGTATTTAAATTTCCGAGTTGTCAAACTTATAGTTGCCAAAATTATTTCGTTTTCTGTCAGTGGCAGCAAAATATAAGAGAAAAAATTTGTTCTAAAGTAACAAATGTTATACCAAAAGCATTCTTAAGCTTTTCGAGACATTTGCGGTTCATCAATGTCTTATTTTCTAATTCATACAGAGGAAACCGATTCTAACGCCGATCGATACAGGGAAAGCGACAGGAGCAGCAACCTCTCGGATGTCAAAGCGGACATCCGAGCGGGATCTAGTGTCAGCAACGCGGAAAGTGTCACAGCCCTTGACAGTGAAGGCGAAGGAAGTACTAGAGGAGTAAACGCCTTGGCGCTTGCTGGACCAGTGCCGAATCCATTATCCGGTTATCGTTACAGCGCCGATTATACCGAACCTTCCTTCCCGCCGAAGAATAACGTAAGTGGATTCCGGAATACGTTTGCACTCGATACTTTAACGAGACACCACTTGAACAGCAAATGCTGAGAAAGAGATCGATTTGTCTGAGAATACTTTTTTTTTTTTTTGAGAATTAGACTCTTTTACATAGAGATATCCCTCGTTATTTATATCTTATCTATTCAACATTAAAAATGAGCATGGCATTTGTTTCTGTAGGATGGTAGTAACAACAATGGTTACGTGCCATACGTCGACTACACTCGCGATTATATGCCACCGACGACGCAGAGCATGGGTGCTTCGCGAGAGTCCTTGAGCAGGATATCCTCAAGCGGTATTTTGTCATCGAAAAAAATCGGACTCAGCTCGGCTAATCTGGGCGGCAGCACGACTCCGCAGACAACGCCGATCGATCCGCGATTTTCCGCGACATATGGCAATCCCTATCTCAGGTAAGCCTGTCTACCGTTTGTTCAGACAACAAGTCGGAAAGGAAAACAAAAATTTACTGCTTTATCATTAAAATCTAACCGTTAGTAAAAGTTCTTAAATTGTTCTAAAAATGATCGATTGTAAACGCGGGAGATAATCTAGAGGAAGAGAGCTCCAGTGTAATTCTAGTGTAATGTAAGACCCTCTTCCATGTAAACCAAGGAAATAACGCTCTTTCGCGCTCGATCGAAGTTCCAAAATTTCTGAGAGTGTCAACATAGTCACGAGAGCTTTGGATCGAGCTCGCGCGGATGCCTCGGACTAATTATAATTGGCTCGTGTCATTGATCGGCCGCGGATACCTTAGGCGGCATCACGTACCGTTTACGTATACGTCGCGCAACGCTTGTCATCCCCGTGCGCGAGAATCTCACGTTGTACGTGCCGGGAATGCGCTCGTCGCGAACACCTAAATTAGATATGAGAGCGAGGCACGGTTGCGCCTCGCGCAAGCACCGGGAAACGCTCGGCTCCCTTAAAAATATTACGGAAACACGGTGATTAAAAAATCAACCGTGAAGAGGGAGAGAGAAAGAGAGAGAATTCCTCAGAAAAACAGAGCGCAAATTCTATTCAAGGCTCCGTGTGAATTCCATCTGCGACCGCACATTACATTTGTACCCCTCTGTTTTTCCGAGGTACTTTTAAAATTCTTGTTTCATTGCGTTCAGCGGTCTCCCGTTCAAAATTTTATACTCTCCCGGCAGAAGATGATCTCGAGGAAAGATCGAAGCGTCTCCGCTATTCTGCTGTCTAAAATACCGAGTCTACGCTTACGTCATTCGCATCTAGCTCATACGTGCCTTCCCTTCCTTCTGTTTACCTTCCTCCGCCAAGGATGCAAACAGCAACAACCTCACGTGTTTTGTTTCGATTCAGACCCAGCATCCAAGACTTCCCTCCTCGAGTCGGACTCGAGCCGAGAAACGAGGGCCGGCTTCTTCCTCGGTTCGACGACCGAAACGAGAAGTGAATTCGTTACGATTTCAGTTGAGGTCCGAGCTGATAACGTAGTTGTAGAATAAAAGCTGACCGAGAGCTATCAATGTGGAGGTCTCTCCAGAAATCTTTCTTCTTCGAAACAGGAGAGAAGAAGAGAAACACTTTGCAACGATAAACATGATTGACATACTTTCTCAAAGTAGTTCACTCATTTTTCTCTTTTCTTTCATCGCGCGATCAATTTCTGTATTAAAAGTATCAAAATATTTTAACATTAATTCAAACTGAGAAAAACGAGCTTAACGAGCCGTGCTGGGTGTTGAGCGCAAAAACAAAAACCATCGACACAAGTAAAGCAAACGTTTCGATCTTTAATATAGTCTTCATCAGTGTATACAAATCTTAATCAAAAATGAATCTGCGGCGTCCGCTTACATAGTCATCGAAAAAATCACAACACGATTACACATGATATAACAGGAACGCCTTGGTCTGAGTGGTGGTCTCAAGGAACGTGCACAGAGACATCGTTTTCGGAACAAGCATCTGTGAGTTCCGAAAACTATCTTAGACGACTTAGACAATTATAGTATGAATGTTACTTGTGTCGACGGTATTTGCGCTCAACACCCAGCACGGCTCGTTAAGCTCGTTTTTCTCAATTTGAATTATTATTCATATGAGCCCTAACCTTTTATTTTTTTTTAATTTTTTAATATTTTAACATTAGATATATCGTATAATTTAATTTCTTCCTTAATTTTGTTAAGTGTCAAATGTCAGTTATTAATCATTAATCGTCCAATGATACGTATACGTGATGAGCGTATGGGAATATATTGGACGATAGCGAAGAAACGTCGAGTAGAGAAACTCTGGATAGAGGAACTAAACCGCGACAAAAGTCGGATTCAGTTACTGTTTGCATGCCTGTTTCTCGCTCTCTTCTCTTTCCGCGATTTAAATTCCGACGCGGGGAAAAAGTCCGATTTCCCGTCACTAACGCTGCATTTCTTTCTTACAAACGAATGCAGAATGTCAGCGGCCGAGCAGCTCCGACACGCGCCGCACACAGCCGTGCCGGGAGTCACGCCGGCACCGCCGCCATACACGCAGGCAATGAGAATGAATAGCTTGAATACCTTGAACGGCGCTGGCCCGCAGGTTGGTACAATAGTGAAATGTATGTCAAATTCCTAAACGTAGTTACGTCGACGCTGGAGTGCCGCGGTGCTTCGTGCAACTTGGGGTAGATCGGGAGCAAACTGTCAATATTGCAAAGCCATTGCAACTGCGCGCGCGCTATTTTCATTTTGCAACGCTAATCCTTTCCCGTATGGTCCATATTCCAATTCCCCGACGCACGTAAACTTCTGCTGTAAATTGTTTTTTGCCTTCCCCCTCCCCCCCGCATCGCATGCCTTTTTCCGTAAGACGTGATACGCAAAAGAAAAAAAAAGTTTCGCTCGGGAAAAAAAAGATATTAAAAATCAGAGATAGCCAGGTAAGTTGTGTTTCAAGCACGGTTGAGTTTCATCGACGGTCCGGATTTAATCTTGCGAGTATAAGCGCGGTATTAAGAGATGCATAATAAATACGGATTTTGGTAATTACACGAATGCGCATGGAGATTGCGATGAAGTTGAGCTAATTTATTTTTCGTTTTTCTAAATCGTTTATTTTTGTAATTTTTTTAAAAATAAATACTGACAAAATTCGCAACAACGCTTTACTACTTTTCACTTAAATTTCAATTTAACCAGGCATGCTAATTATATACTTATTTGTAATCGAAGCGAACCGAATGAAAAACGGATCGCGTTACTGTAGAGTAGTGTAGAGTACGAGCTCTGTTGAGCGAAATAATAGTATAAACCAGTAATAACGTCACACTTTTGAAAAAGAGTGCAATGCTTAGTTGCTATGGGGAAAACGTAAAATTTTCAATTTTTTTTCTTTAAAACCATGGAAAAAGTGCCATAATAACGTAGCTGAAATTCGTATTACGCAGTTTCGCAAATCCTTTTATTTCCCGAAATGAGAAAAAATATGGCTTTTATCACTTTTCCGCTCACATATTACTCACTGGATGTTTTCATACTGTATAATTCAATCTTTGCACTATTTGAGGCTTTATAGTTTAATGGATATAGATGGCAACATTAGCTCGTATGTCTGTTTTATGTTTCTATGGAGTTGGTGTAATTAAATATGTGTGTTACGTATCATAAAAATGTATTAATGGTACTTCAACTTTTATAGATATACGAAATAAACATACAAGATAATTTCTTCTTCCCCGAGGGAAGGAAAAATTATTTTATTTATATATTATTATTAATTTTTTTCTATAAAAAAATTAATATAATTTTCACAGAAAATTAGAATTCATAGAATCTGAAAGTCTATTCTTGAACACACAATTTCGCAATATCGATATTGTTCAAACATAAAACTCTGTAATTCATCATCTTTTTATTCCAAAAACGTGTAAAGGGATTGAATTATGAAGACACGTTTATGTGCATTTATTAAATTAACAAGTACTTGAAATAAAAATCTAAAAAAAGAAGCTATATATCTTCTTTAATTTAATGAAGAAAATATATCATGAATTAGAAGCAAGAAATAGTGTCTGTCAGATATAACAGACAGAATAGAACACGCGGAATTGAATGATCGATAGTGTGACTCAGAATGCCGTGTTTTTTTTTTTTATTTTACAGGCCCCACTGTCAGCGCATTATATCACCGGCGGTCCAAACGGGGCCATGGCGACGGTGAAGCGCACATCCGCGGTTGGCACGTTAGCGACGCACGTATGAGGCCAGGGGATCTATCCGAATTAGAACCGTCGATACTCGGGCCTAACTGAAACTACCTTCGAACTCGGCCGTGCCCTCGAGACGCCCCGCTACTTGCTCGGTCCGCGACTGGCGACGCTAAGATCGACGACGCGCGACGCACGACGTCTCATCGATGTATCGGAACAAAGTCAATGTCGTTACGAGGAGACCCGCCACGCTCACGACACGGAACGTTATAGAGCGGAATGCGAGCGACTTGTAGGACGAAGGTCGCAGGGCAGCTGGGGNGGGGTCACGGACCGAGCACAACGAATGGCCGAGAATGGCGAGGCGCTCAAATATATCGAACTGGTGCTTCGGCAGTTGCAAAGGGCCAGCAGAGATCATCGAGAACTCGTGCGGCAACGTCACGTGGACGTCCAATACGAGATCGGTGAGCGAATCAACGAGAGAGCCTGGCATCATCGTCATTATTATCGAGATCGGCACGAGATGGAGTCGATGAACGCGTCTAGAACTTGGTCCAGGTCCTCGAGCAGTCCGTGGGAATCGGACTTGACTCTGAGGAAAGCGCAACCGGACGTTACAACGAGATTACTGACGAAGAGACGCGATTACGGAGGAACGGCGCAGAGCACAGTCGACATTCTAAGGCCAGCTCCCGGACGCGCTCGGGATGGAATACCTGCGGCCACTTACCAAGAGATGAAATACATTCCCGAAAGTGTCGACTGGAAGGACGCGCGGGAAACGTTCGGTGCGTGGAGTCTGTCTGGGGCCTCATCGAGCAACGATCGAAGGACATCCTCCACCGTCGTTTAACGCGCGGAACATCGGCTTTGCGTCAACGAGCTTCATCGATCTCGGGACAAGGGCACGTGGGAGACACGGGGAGGGGACACTTGAGGGAATCGAGATGAACCGGAGACTCTCTTGCGAACGAGGGAAGAGAAAACGACGTGAAAACGTCGTCGTCAACGAGCGACTCGTTCGCGTTAATGATACGCTTGCGCTACGACTGCATCAATCGAAATCAAACTCTCAACCATCTCGCTGCGCGATGGTGAACACAACGCACGCTGAAGAGACGGTGCGAAAGGGACGCCGATGTCGAAGGAAACGGACATACTCTCCTTTTGGGTCAATAAGATTAGATTTAGGATGACGAAGAGCGCCATAAGTAGTGTGCTCGGAGGATGTTCGTGGGTAGGAGGGAGGGAGGGAGGAACGATGTTGGTTGGGTTCGTGGATCGAAGGTACTCTCTTCGGTCGGTGGCGAAAACAGACCACTCGGTATCGACAATCTTCTATTGACGTACTTTAGATCTTCTATATAATAAGCGTTTAATAAGACTCGCTCGAGCGGAAAGCGACGGGAGAGACGGAAGGTCCGAATGAATCACGTCGCGAATTGTTGCTGTCGCGAATGGTGGCCGAATACCGGGAGACACGTCGGCGTGATCGACGACGCGATCATTTTCGCGGAAACCTCGAGGACCCTCTCCACCTCGAGGTTGAAAGCTTTATCGTTAGAAGCCGCTTTCCTGGTAATTCGTGAGCCGATGCTGGGTTTACGCTTGACATTTACAACGCGACAATTCTACTCGACACTGCCTTTACCAGCGAGAATGTAAGAACGAGAGTAATTGTTATTTTTTCATAGCTCTTCTTGTTTCCTCTCTCAACTTTGGAGATTTTTCTTTTTCCATCGAAATAAAAATTTACTTTCGCTCTTATACCAATAGTTTTTTTTTCCAATAAAACATTTAGGATAGTTCGAAACGTTCACGTCGTAGCACCGTGCGAACTCGACGAATGTCAAGCGTCAACCCGCTCGTGAAACGAGAACGTCTCGGCTACCACTCCGATGTTCACTGTGTCGCGCTGCCTTTTTGTATTTGTAGGGAAAAAAAAAAAATAATGAGAAATTAGCTTATAAGAGATGTGCTCGTGCAACATCCGCGGACTTAAGGGCGCACGTTAAGGATTAACGACGACGCCGCGGCGGCCACGTGGCTTACGTTATGCGACGAGATAGATCGCGGCACGAGTTCCGTGGCTTCGCGTTTCCTCCGGCCTCAAGTTCCACGTGCGACGGACAGGTAATTAAAAGTAAGCGCGGGGGTCCGCGCCAAGGGAAATAGGCACCCGCGTGTTTTGCGGCTGTTCGCATTTGTAAGATAGATAGCGAAAAATCATTAGGTATACAATACATAAATATATTATACACCTGTTGTCAATATGAGCATAGGGCCTACGTATAGTTTGATGGCACTACGTGAAAGCGAATTCTATTTGAAATAAGCTCGTTCGCGCGGGATGGGACGGCTTCATGTAAATAACTATTGAGATAAATGATTATTATATACGTACGAGAAACGTAAACGGGAAATACGAAACGGCGCGACACCCTTCGGCGTCGGCGGTTTCGTCGCGCATTTTTCCAAAAATAAAAAAAAAATAAAAAAAAGACGAAGAGGCGCGCGATTAGATCCGCGCTCAATTTCACTCTCTCGTATAAAGCATTACGTTGTCATCTTTTCCGCAGCACAATGTCCTTTTCACTGCGACACGCCGTGGCTCGTTACCGAGGATTGGAAGTCACGGATTCGAGGAAGAGACTTGATAGATTCGTTTCTTCAGTTTCCCGATTCGCCATTTACTTAAATCTTTTATGATATTCTTCAAAATGGGGAATGTGATGCGTGCGATTTAAGAAACGTGTCGCCAGCAGGATTGAAATATCCAAGTGAATTATTTAATTTTCAGATTCAACAACGTTAAATCTCCGATGTAACATTCCTAAATTTAAAGCCGCTCTAAAAAAAATTCTACAAAAGACCGGCGACTTGTCAAATCACGTCCCCGGATTTTACGTCCGCCCTTCCTCGGGAACGATCGACGGCGCGAGCGGTCCTCGATTCCATTGTAGTGCGACCGAGGAAAAAAAAAAAAACCGAGTAATTCTGGAAAATACGTCGTGATGTATAGAGCGGACATAAGGGATACCATTCACAATGATAACGAAACAGGGTAGCCTATCAATTATTAAGACAATTTCAAAAGTCGAAGGCTGCACACTACAGACTGGGCCGTACGCGCGTATCCTGCGCCCGCCGTCAGGATATAACGATTAGTCCGCGCGCGAGACGAACCCTCGACGATTCGTATTATCGTCGAGGAGGAAGGGGGCGAAATTATTATTATTAAACGATACCGATCGTCGCACGTTGGGGAGCTAAAAATTCCGACGGTCGCGAATGCGCATACACATTCACGCCGTTCAATGAGATATCTTTATATCGTAACGTCTGTAACATAACACTTCTGTACATATCTGGAATTATTGCTCACCGTATCTCGTAAGATTTAGTTAGTTTTGTAACTGTGAAACCACTATGTGCATACATACTTCACTTTGTGAGAGGCGCCTCGTGACGAATGTTTCGCGCCAATTGGGACAGAGTCCCGTTCATTCGAAGGGACATCAGCCGCGTCTCTATCTATCTATCTATCTATCTTTCTCTCTCTTGTGAAAGGACAGATTAGAGGAAAATTTATACGACTTGTCTCCCAAGAATGACCGCGACTCTTTCCTCTCGAAGCGAAAACGCGTCGTCGAAGTCACGACGTAGGCAAGGCTTTAACGAAGGCTTTAATTTAATATTAACGCACCGAATGTACTAACATCCTTCTTAACTGTCGTCCACGTGGAGGGAAGCGCGGCAACTCTCGTAATAGACCTCTACGCTATATTATTAATTGAAATTACCCCTCCCCCTTCCCGTTAACGTCGTTCTTTTTTCCCGTTACAACGCAAACTTTCGTTTCTCGCCGAGAACGAGTAGGAAAGAAGCGCGATACCTTAATTAAGACTCTGTCGCGTACGACGGTGGAACTTAATTTTTTTTTTTTCAGCCTCGCGTGAATGACAGTTAATTGCGATTTCGTCGACGCGTTCGTCAAATCATCGATGCGGGCCGTTGACAGGAAATTATATATACGCGAATCGTCCATCCGGGGTTTCGCTTCTCGTGCATCATTCGATCATTCTGTACAATGTTCACGCCGATGTTACTGTTAACTATTTAAGATTTCGGGATATTCAGTTTCGGGGCGCGCACATGACGGCACCATGTGCGCGCGGAATGGTGAATAATGCATATATAAGTATCGTGCTTGCAAGTGGTACTCTCGTATGCCGAATGTACGGACGGACGGAGGAGGAGGACGGGAGTCGTCACCTCGTCGCGAATACATTCGGTAACGAGAAGTTATACATACAGAAGTTACATACGATTTCTATTATAAACAAAGAGGAAAAAAAAACAGAAAAAACGTAGATTAAAGAGGTATACACGCGAGAAGTAACTACAATCAATGTACTGGATGGTCCGTGTGGCGATGTTAAAATTAGAAAAAGTTTATGTCGTTTGAATCTTAGGAAGTTTACGCCTTTTCTGCCGTAGGACCATCCTATACGTATTAATTGGTTATCTGTCAATTATTAATTGAATTATATCAATTTCTTCGCCTTTAGTCAAGGTAAACGCGGGGAATGGGTGTGGCGCGATGGCGCGATCGCGTTGTTGTAAAGTCAAATTTCCTAGGCAATGTAAGAGACTGCATTACGGTCCCATTAGCGAACGCGCGCGCGAAGACCCGTTCGCATAACGAAAGACGACAATTGCCTAAGGGGATGGACGAGGATTTTTCAAATTTGTTGATACTTTTCATACTTTACGATTAGGAATTATGGCCTATTACTACTATTACGCAAAGTTTATCCGCCGGCTCGGCCGTTTTTCATTCGCCCTCGCCCGCGTACAGTCGCGTCTTCGTGCGATCGTAGAGCACGTTTCAAATCCATGTCGAAATGCAAAATGTAAATAGTTTCATCGGAATGATACCTTAGAGCGGCATACACCGTATACTGGCATCCATTCCATTGATCATATAATCATCTGTACTAATTATATTTATATTAATTATATTAATTTTGTTTTTATATTTGGGAGATAAAAATGGCGCGTATGCATTGAATTGGATTAATGAGCTGAAATTGTAGTGTCCGTAATCTCTTTAATACTAGAGATCCTTTAACGCCTGGCTCTCATAATTCTACGATTTACGTACAAAATTCCGAACTCTTGACTACTGCATAAAATGTACGGTATATAAATTTCATAGCTCTTTTAGTAGGCTTCAAAGTTATGCGCTACGACTGCATGAATATGCTAGACGCCGGATCATATTAATTAAAATGCAAATGAAATCAGTAAATGCTGCGATGCTGAAGACTTAAAAGAACCGAACTGAACGGACATGAAAAAAATATGGCGAGTATGCCTTTCTAGGGTAATGCGTCCGACTTTGCCCTGTCTTATAAAACGCGCGAGTTTATTAAAAAGGGCCGAGCCGGCTAAGAGATTCGTGAATGGGGAAAGTGACTTTTTAGAGAATGAGCGCTCTCTTTGCGTGCTACCGTGAGCTGCGTAACGTGGCAATGGATTACATGAATATAATCTATTTCGAATTCGACTGAGAACGACACACATAGGAGATAATATATACCCCCATATTTTTCTCGATGTTAAGCTTTTTCTCAGAACGTATATGAAACGTAACGTGCGTCTACGCGAATCAATCGGAAAAAAAAAAACAACGTCGTCGCGATGTTTCTCAACATCGACGTGTTTTTTCGCGGCGACCGGATGCAGCTGATCGTTTTGAAAGTGCGAGCCGTGTATTCCGGATTCAGAATGATCACTTTCGCTCAATTACCGGGAGGAACGCGTTTATTTTAGCGACAACGGAGATCCTCTTTTGCCGAAAAGAAAAAGAAAAGGTTAAATTTCTTCCGCGGTCTTCTCGTGACCGCCACTGTTAGAGGAAGAGAAAGCGACGAATTAAAAGAGTAGCCATCTGCGAAGAGTCTATGTTACGTATCTTCCGTGTGTGCGTGCGCGTGCGTGTGTGTGTATGTGTGCGCGTGTGCGTGTACCATGATCATTTTTCCAAGGGAATCAGATCTGTCAAATTGATTACGCAATTGATTGCATTTTGATACTTTAGAAACGACATTCTCGCGTATATTCGGGAACAAGTAACTGACGTCGATCTGATGCTGTCATTTTGTTTACCTCGCGACACGCAGAAGTAGGGCAATAATGTGGAACGTTATTCCGCGAAATCAATCAGAAAAAGCTATCGATCGCAGAGAAGGAAATATTTAGAAGCGAAAAACATAGATCGCAATTTATTAAATGCCTTTCTTATAAGAATTAATCGTAAATCAAATGCGATTTATAAAAATTCTTCAGATTCACTATCCATTTCCCGACTATGGTACCAGTACTTATTTCTTCAAACAAAAAATCAATTTCTTTTAGCAACTAGCCGCGATCTCCCTACATTTAAATGTTTCAATACGGTTTCTACATGGAAACGATATATTAATTAATGAAATAAATTAACGAAATAGTCATTTACGTGCAAAGATGATATCGAAGAAACTAAATCGATAAAAATTAATAAGCGCATTCCCAGCGTGCACATTGCAAAGATATCAATTTAGATCTATAAATAGTCACGTAAAGGGTACAAAAGAATTCTTGTACCGTGATTCGACGCCGACATTCAATTAAAGCACCTACGAATCTCATAATTTACACATCGCGAAACATATCCACTACGTATTTAAACGCTGATATTTACTGTAGCGTGATTACTCTACGATATTATACCGAGTTATGGCAATCAACGTGATTTACCAAATAGAATTTCGTCGTGAACGCAGAAACATAATCGTATTTAAGGTGATACGTCGCTTTACTCGACGGTACAAGAACTTTTCGTTTGAAATGCTATACCCGATTACGACTTAACTTCGGGAAACGATCCTTCTTTTTTCGGATCAAGTTCGCCGACCGTTTCTGAATACTGGAACTGATAACTTTTATCGATTAATTAATTCTTATTACAGCGGCTTGACAATTAGCACTCTCGAGATCTTGAAACATATATCAAAATTTCATAATAGTGACTAGTGCAAAGAAGACTTAAAAGCCAACAAAATAAGTGTAAGACTGTTTTCATTCCCGTTCTCTCACAATTCAAACTCGCAGAATTTAAATTTATTTATAGACGGTCAATTCTATTCGGCCAAGTTTCTTCGCGTCAATTTAATGAAATCGCACAAACAAAAATCGTAGAAAATGTATGAAATCTCACGTATTAATCTACTATACAGACTGAACCGGAAAAGGACACGCAAAATCATGCAACTTCTTATCAGCGTGTGGAAATGCACTTTTCATCGAAGACGGAGCCAAAGCTGAAATTCAAATTTTCCTAAACGCCGAATCTATAATCAAGTCGCGTGATTTCAGGTTTGCGCGTTTAGCTCGAGAATAAATTTCATTTTGAAATGACGTGCGTTCAATTAAAAGTACGTCGGACAGAACACGCCCGAACGCATGTAACATATCATGTCCATTACTCGTTCGTATCGCGGAGCCTCGATTGCAATTACCGCTATCGATTAAATTAAGATTGAATTCCGAATTCCTCGCATGTACCTGTAGCATTAAAAAAAAAAAGAACAAAGGGCGTAAATGACGCCGACAGAGATTATACACGCAATGTTCGCACAAGATCTTCCGTTATAAGAGAAACGAGCGAATGAGAAAAAGAAAGAAAGAGAGAAAATGGAATGAATGAGAGCGCGTTAGCGTGAACGGGAAGCAAGAGTGAAAAATTTTTTGCAATAGCGCGCTTTCGATATACGTTGAAGGGTTGAAAACCGGTATTTCTTCGGCAGGCTCAATTTCCGCTAAACAGAGTATCTCGAGGACGCAAACCGAGCGAAATTATACCGGTTTTAAATCGCCGATTAAAACGCTAATCTCGACGGATTGCATGTATAGTAAATAACGACGTAAGTGTAAGATAAAAATTGCCATGGCAATTCATAACTGTCCCCCTCTACGTCGAACGTTCCGAGTGGAAACTTGACGCGTTCGCTGCATATCCAACGGCACGCTATTGCAAAAAGTCCCTAATGCGTGAGTGGGTCTGAGAACTTTATTACAACGCAAAGTGGTTAATCTATTTCGATATGACAGTGTGCCAATAATTCTTCATCCCAGTGTAGCTAAACGTACGTCATACGTTTTTCATTCGTTTTCACCGTAACGAGGTCCCGGGAAAATCCGATCGCGTGGCCGCGCAATCGCATTTTTTTTATTCGACACACGCATGATATTACCGTAAGAGTGTAAGTACAAAAATGTGACGACCTATTTACTTTTCGATTTTTCACGTTTCTTGCACGGTAGAGCCGATAGATATCACCCGTATATCCCATCATTCCCCTTGGCTTGTCCAGATACATTTTTTTTTTTTTTTTACGTGGCGAAATCTCTATCTTATTTGTCTTGTGCACGAGTGAGGACAAAGCACGATTTGCAACGATGTAAATACGTAAGCTGTATCGGAAGTCTCCCTGTTATTAAACAGAGATTTCTGACGATTAAGGCTTCAGGCGTGAGAGAATAGATAGCAAATTCTAAAAGAATCTTCCACTTAATTTTAAACGAACTCTAACAAAAAAATTTTAAGCTGAATAGCAATTACGTGTTTAAAACGCATATTTGTGATAGATAACGACGTGCAATTCAACCCTTTCTGTGCAACAATAAAAAGAAATCATTTTTAACTTTGCGAAAAAGGAAATTATCGTCGGGAGAATGTGCGCAATTTTCTGATACACCCTCATACATACATTTACGCGGAGCGTATTTCTTTTCAATCGTGTAAAAAGCCAAAGAGATTTTATTTTACGTTACATTACATGTGTATTATTTGAATTACGTGGTCGCATAATTTGTGTGCACGTTCACCGAGTGCTTTAATTACTTTTATTATTCCTTTACATATGCATATTATAGTTCCGTATATGAGACTGGTGTAACTCGTCACGTTAATTTTCTTATGCAATTTTCAATTCATTTTTCATTCTTTTCAAAGTTTACTTTTTAAAGCAAGATATTTTTGCTTTATTTACGTCTGATGAATCATGTCTTCTTCTTAAAGATATAAGATAAGTATACAATAATAGGTCAATTATCCATAATTGTCGATTATGGTCAATCAAAGCGTCTTAAAAGATTTTGTTGTCGATATCTTTGAAAATATTGCTACATACTGTTATCGATTAATTATCATCAGAGATTATTGATTAAAAAATGTATAATTAAGTAAATGCATCTCACTTTTCTTCGTACGATATTTGTCACGAAGCATCGAATCATTTTAGTTGCACCAATCACAGATTTTGGAAATATAATATCTAGAAAAGAACGCAATTTTTACTAGCAATACGATTTTATATAACTTGAGGTACATAAATATATATATATAAATATATACGATCTATTTTATCATGATGTACATTTTATCTCTTATTGGTGATCGCATATTTTCGTGCAACTTTATTATATAGCAATGATTATTATTATTATTATTATTATTATTATTATTATTATTTTGTTACTTTTAATCCATTTACGTACTTATCGTTAAGAGAATGTAGTGCCGTTTATTTTATGTTTCAGTAGAATGTAATGTGTATATATCTATATCACCGATGTTATTATATTTTATTAAATATCTGCCATAACATAGTCCCTCCCCCCCGTTAGTCTGACGTTTCCCTTCGTTCTCATATCATGTTTTTTCTTGACTTATACCTCGGATATTGCGGCACGCTATTTTTTTTATGCTCCCTTATCCAATGCGCAATTATCGATGCGTCGATATATTGGAAATTACATCGCATCTCGCTTCCGCGTAACGTTGTATATGTTTCTCATTTTGTGCAAGGCCGAGATGAAACAAGGTAATCTTTGTGCGACCAACGTTGCATCGTTGCAAAGAAAATGCTAGGAGCAACCCCGAGCCAGCCGTCTTTCTTAAAAGAGCGCAATAACATATGCATCGGTGCACCCATTCTATTTAGTATCAGCGCGTAGGATCAAGCAGAGTAATTGCGACACTAGGATAATAGTCACAGCAGCAACAATAAGAGCAATAATAATTATAAAGTCACTAAATAACAACGACACTTCGTTTAGGCGTCATAAAATTCTTTAAAAAAAAAAAAAACATTTATCAATTTCTCTTTCTATTCTGGAAATTGTTGCGATATTGCATTTAACTTAGTGTCGCAATTACCCTAGTTGAACCGGAATCCCTCACGGGCGAGTAAACTCGACGGAAAAAAAAGGAAAAATTACGAGATAACATTCCGAGAGAATGTTCAAAATATTTCGTGTTCACAAAATTTTCATTCAATCTCTAAAAATGTGGAGTGGATTGAATTAATCAGAATTAATATTATATAATTGAAAAAAGGTATTTGCTATACTCTAATCGCTTTAGTCTTGAGTGGCACGCTCTAAAGTGTTTTTTCCAAAGTGTTTGGCTTTCGCGCGAGCAGTGAAAGACGATGAATTTGCACTTTCCATGTATGTGCCTCGGAAAGCAAGACTTTCGTTGCCGTATTCGCCCAAGTATAGTCTTCTATATCTCACGTAATCGCGCGTACGATTCCTTTTGTACACTATCGATGATTCGTTTCTTCAGGGAAGGCTTAACGAGACGGTGGATCGGTTTGTGTGTGAATAATGTAAAACATTTTCCCCCGGGGGTAACTTCCGGGCCGCGCGGTCAAGATGGAGATTATTTATAATTTTTATCGCTTCGATCGCGGTGGCCTGTACTTTCATTCTCTGCGTGACCCGGAACTTTGCCCCCCTCCCCCCGATGTTATCCGGACTGATCTCCGTGCAAACGTTTCGCGCAGGCGTTTGACGAAGATCAGTCGTGTGTATCCGTTTCAAGAAAAAGAGAGAAAGAGAACAAATAAAATAGATTACTTCATATAGCACACAGTTGAGCAAACTGTAATGAAAGCAATGAAAGAAAATAATGCTATTTTTATATGTTGCACTTCATCATCATCTCCGCCGTAAAAAGACCCGTAGTAATATAAAAGAAAAGATCTATTTCGGTTTCCTTTTTCTTTCGACTCGTATCCATTGGGCCATTTCGTGTCGCCGAAAGAATTTCGCCGAAAAGAGCACGCTTCTGTGGAACACGAATTCTGAGGAAACGATTCCGATACCTCTACGTATCAAATCAAAGTAGTTATATTCAGACGTAAGCAACACGATTCTGTCTCTTTCTTTTTTTATTTAAAAGTTAGCGAGTACACGTTTAAATAACGTAAAAGAGATTTGATATACTTCTCAGGCACTTTCGTTTTACATGTCAAATATCTCCGCGGATAATTATACGAATAGACTGTGGTGACAGAAAAATTAAAATGCAAGTATTTGCATTACTCGTGCAATCAAGACAAGAAATGACCCAATAATATTACTGTCATGATATTTAGCAGCTTAGAACAATCGAATCGATGAAGAAATATCTCGGAAAATGATCCAAGAGATGCTCTTGCTCACAATTAATCTAGATTACTATAGTAAGATTTACGATTATTGTATTATTACTAATATATCTACATTCCTTTTCAGAATCTACCACTATTACTTTACGAAGCTATCTGTAAATAAGTATTTTGTATTCCTGCAAAAGAATAAAATTAAGAATCATTATAACTCGTCTGATATTTTTAACGCCGATATAAGTACCGCGTAGACTAATGAAAGTGATACTTTATAAATAATCAGACTTGTAGATAATATGTGCTTTTTTATTAAAACTTAAATAAATTCAAGTTTTTTGAACAATCCACCATCTGCTACCCTAGGTACTTTCCAAGAATTTAATAATGTAATGGATGTCACAAAATTACAGCTGTAAATTACGTTGCAAATTAAAAAAAATGCTTATATATAATCTTTATACATCTTATCGTGCTTAGTGAAAATTTTTTAAATTATAAAAATAAATGATAATTATTTGATTCAACAAAAATCAATTTTAATTTAATTTATAATAGAATTCATGAATTTGTAATTGTAATTTTGTGACATTCTCTACGTTCATTTAAAAATTAATAAATTCCGTGTAATTCGCTTTCAAGTTACAATTGATTGCACGTTTATTTTATGCCATATAATTATACATTAGATTACAATAATCATTCAAATGTAAAAAGATATTTATTCTCTGTTATATTTTTAAACCATTTATTTTCTGTGATGTGCACAGAATAATATTTTATTGAGACAAATGTTAATACAACTTTAATTAACTTTTATAATGATGAATAATATCTACTAAAATTTTTGTATTAACGGCAAAAAATAGAAGACCAGATATCCAAAGAAAAACGAACGAATTAAAACTTTGGAATTCAAGCAAATAAGCGGTAAACAACCAAACAGCTTGACTTAAAATCCAAGAAGACGCTAAATATATGCCCCTACACAGACTCATATCGATATTTGGTAGGCACAGAGGTAACAGAGACAGAAACCAGAAGAAATACTGGGAAGTTATCACCGGATTATATATCACGGCGATTATTGCCTGGACAAACATAGCGAATGGCAACTTGGATCTTTCCGAATAATAATACGACGACATCAACAGCAGTAATAACTGCGGCAGAAACGTAAGGACTTTCTGAATTATATCCTGTGGTTGATTAGCGGATAAATAGAGCATGTAGAAATATACGGAAAAATTGTGCCTTGTATCTTTACGCACTAAATGATATATAAAACTCTCGTACAAGAATTTAAAGCCGTATAGGTAATAACCCGCGGCTGTTAACGTAACGATCGATAATGTGCAACTTAGCACAAGTTTCCATTGGTCCCTGTTCAACAGGAAACGATTATCTTTACACAGAGACAAAAACATAGGCAAACTGAACATCAATGGATACAATCTGAAATGTACAGATATCCCGTGCAACAATCCGGCCAAAACAATTTTGTCTCTCTGTAACGAATCCAAAGTGAGAGTGACTAAGAGGACTGCCAATGAATCCGCATTACCTCTCGTCGAGATCACCAACGTTAACGGATTATAGAGCCATAGGAGCGCACAGTGATCTCTCACGATTTTACCAAATCTCTGTCGCGCGAGAATATTTCTAATTAGGACCGCAATTAGTATATCTACTACGGAAAATAAAACTTTCCCAAAATTCTTGTATAATATGACATTTGGTGTCAAGAGCCAGGCCAGAAATGGCGAATAGCGATAAGTATGACGATCGAATGGTGATTTATGTTCTACGACGTGTCTCGCGGCATCAGTGAATACTTTGTAGTCCACATCTGTGTATGGTACTGCAAAGTACTCGTCGTGAAAGTCAGCGTACAGTATTAAGACTAATCGTATAACAAATGCCACTAAGCAATGCGACGTAAATGACAAGATATCTACTTTAGCGCGTATCGCAGTCATCATTTTCGTACGGCTAAAGGTAAGGCGTTAAATCAAATACACAGAAACCCCCTGATCTATCTTCAAGCTCGTTTATAATCTCGTATTGCTGCTCGCAGCAGCTTTAACAAGACATCTTTTCAATTCGTTGAACTCAGCGGCGCAAGCGTTCTTCTCTAAATTGGATTTCGCTAACACGCAAGACGCGTACCTCGATGCCGATTCTTGACATCGGGCTAACAGAATCGGATACTGTCTCAATCTTTCCTTCGCTCTTTTTACCGCCTCCATTCTTTCACGCGAACAGATTTATCCGGACTCAAACTTGGTCAGGCACTTTTCTTATTTGTTTAAAGTTTTCCGGCGATGGAACAAAGAATATATCATAAAGAGGTTTGCTGAATAATACACATGTGGAGAGTGTTAAACCTACAAAAACAAAAACTCGTGGATAACGTTGTATGAATCCTCTTTTTGGTACTACCACCTTTCTTCTGCCTTCGCTTTGCATCTTATTATCTTACAGCTTTTCGCTGAAACAATGTTAAAAATGTTAGTATTCTATAACAAAGTCTATAATAGCGAAAAAGTAACTAATAAAAGATAAGAATCTACATTTAGATAAAGCAAACGTTAGACTTACATAATCTACAGTATTGTGTTCATATGGTTTTGAAGTATTTATACCGTCGCAAACTATAGAATTAGAAGAATGTTTTAAGCAACACTTTCTTATTTCCTCGAGTACCTCTTGACAACGAGAAGGCTGATAGACATTATCTACAAGTAGAAAAATATTATTTCATGTTTATTTTAATGAAAATTTAGACATGCATATTATATTTTGTTGTTATTCACATGTTCATTATCACTAAAACATGCATTAGACATGCATTCTTACTACTGTTCTTATTTTCAGTATATGAATACAAAATATCTTTTTATTCATCTGAATCTGTTATCTTTTTCTTTTTACGTTTTGCAATTTACTAACAATTTATTTTTTTTTTACTAACAATTTATTGCAATGCATTCACGTTTAGACTTCATGCTCAGAAAAGAGGTTAGAAACATTATAGCTCATACATTAATTAAATTAAATTATACAAACCTTTCAAGCATTTCTGCAATTTACATGCAATTTGCTTGCAGGGATCGGTTGTCGTCATGCAGAATAATTAAAGGATTCTTGTTTATAAAACGTTGCAATCTTACATAATTTTTGACTGGTAGTGGTCTACACGACAAGCTCCTCTATGTCCATAAAATGTATGGACATTGAACTATGTAGTCAATGTATAGTTCAATATGAAGCTGGTAGGTAACGTTCCACAATCATGTGGTTCTTTTCCATGCTATAACTAGGTAGGTTATTGGGGAGACGGGTGGGGGATTAAAAAGTTTTCTCAGAATTTTTATACAAGTTGAAACTTATCAGAAATACTGAGAAAATTGATATCTTTTCTTAAAGGATTCCTCATATATGTGAATTCTCTAATATTCTAAGAACTCTCATCTTACAATTTCTACAAAATACTTTAAACTTTTTAAGATTTTATAAAATTTCATCAGAAATTATAGAACGAGAAATTTTCTATAGAAAAGTTATAAAATTATACAGAAATTCTAAAAAATTATGAGAAAAAATTTTATCAAGATAGATAATCAAAAACAAGCAATCAATTAGTTGGACCATGTCAAATATCTTTTTTTGTGTATCCAACTCCATCTCACTTTTGGACTACTCATGGGAAGTAAAAAGAAAAACAGGCGTTAAGCCAAATTCTTCAAGAAAATATAAATTTTTTTTGGCCAAAGAATTTTGCAGCATCAGTAAACTTTTAAAATATTTTATATTTATAATATACATGCTCGTATCAGGTGTTATCCTCACCAGGACACCCCTGTGAGTTATGAACACGAGATTGAAGATAAGAGGTACTGAACTTGCTCCAGAAAAAAATAACTACCCCTGTACATTAGCATATGCCGTACGAAAATAATTTGCAAGTATTTATTTTGATCAATAATGATTTTTATTTTCAACCTTACTATTGTATTTTAAACAATGAAAATTTCAATTTTATTCAAATATTAAACAGTGAACATCCTAGTAACTTAATACTTCAATCAGAATATAAGTTAAAACAAAATGTGATTCTCAATCAGCAGATAATGCTTTTTAAATGGTTTTTAAATATTTATTCTTCATAATATTTTATAAATATTTAAAAAATATTATCTGTTGATTGGGTTGTTCCAACTTCTTCAATAACATGCATGATATTCTTCTCTAAAGAGCATAATTTTTTTAAATACAGGATGAGGAGTATATTTCAAGACTATCAAGAAAATATTCTTTGTTAAAAATAGCCGTTACTTAAAAGAAAAACAGCATATTGAGTTAAATCAAACATGAAAGTTAATGACATCACAAGAACTTGCCATGCATTTGATATCATAATGATTTTATGTGTACTTATAAATGATATAAAATTACAATGTCCTTCTATTATTCCCATACAGCAAACAATATTTACAAAAGATTTACAAATTATTTATAATAATTTGAATATTTTATAAATTTTACCAAAATATTTTTCATCAAATTTTGTGATTTTAAACAGAATAGATGATAGAGATTTATCATAAATGTACCTTTAACTTTTTACTAATTTTGTATTTATTTATATTTTAACATGATGAATAAAGATTTTATGATTTCTTCCCTTCCTATATATAGAATATATATGAAATATTTATACATATAATATTCTTCAAAAATAAATAGTAATAAACTTTTGTGAATATTAATTTTAGATTATCGTGTGCTGTCCGAGTTACGATTCTGAGTTCTAGATAAAACCATGCGAAGAGATGTGTCAATTAACAATATAATACTTACCGAGATACTCCAAGGATGCCGTCTCGCCGAAATTCTGCTAAACCTTCGTTTCGCTGCACTCCACGAACCAAGAAGTTCTCACTCGCGAAATTTGTCAAGTCTTACTCTATTTATGAGTAAAAAATCCTTGCCTCGAGCACGTTGATAACGAGGACTGTCCGATGATACTTGGCACTCACGGCACTACACGGAAAATACACTACACGCGAACGCGGGTAAAATGTGAAATGCGCGCACGACGAAAGTGATGAACGACGAGCAGACGATCATCTTGAACAAATGAAACGATCGCTTAGAGATAATCGCGACAGGACATGTTTCTACCTGTTGTGTCGCGAAAAATTAAACTAAAATTAAAGAATTAGTTCGTGAAGCGCGGTATGCTCTTGTCGCCACTACGGACTTTCGCGCGCGCGCGCGCGAATCGTCGTGAGACATGTTCGTACATGTTGCGTTGCGAAAAGTTAAACTAGTACGATCGTTTTTCACGTATGATTTCTACGACAGTGTGATGCACGCATCGAGACAATCATCTGTTAGCACATTCGGCACGCTCTCGGCACTGTTTATGCACAAATCGAACTCGGAACTCGTAAGAGGTACGGAGTACCCGACCGACACAACGGAGCAGAAACTGATATGGCCGAGAAACAGCAAAGCAACGGGATAACCGGTGACCGTTGGCGAGCCGGCGCACAGACGTCACGTGACATAGCCAGAACCACTCTTACCAACTATCAACCATTACCAACCGATTTTTCTTGCTGTTGGTTATATTGTTGATTTCAATTAATTAAAATTAATCGATCGGAGTTGGTTGAAGAGGGCCTAATAAATATCTGTTTTTACAGTCCTTTGACTGTATTTCTTATTATTATTATTTCAGAATTCTGCGTTTCAATAATTATTCGATAATTCGATTTCATTAATACAAATTTCATTAAATATAAAAAATGAAGATACATAAAATTATTTCTCAAAATATCCATCCTGCAACTAAAAAGCTGTCGAAAATTAATAAATTTTGTGCTTATTTAATTCAAACACTTTCGTGTAATTTGGTGTTAATAAAATATGTATAAGCTGTTTAATTACACAAATATTTCATACATATTTTGTATATATGAAGAATAAAGTTATAAAATCTTAAATTTACTTTATTTAACATAAAATAAAAATATAGTTATTAAAATATAATTATTATAATATATAAATAATAAAAATGTAGATTAAATATTTGATATATAATATTTATGATAAATAAAAAAAGAATATGGAATATTTTAATAAATACTTATAAAATATTCAAATAATTACTATAAATAGTTTATAAATCTTTCATAAATATTATGTGCTCAATTTATGTATTTTTAATAGCGATCCTTTTTTAACAAATTGGAGACAATATCAATAATGAATAAAGAAATTTTTCAGAAACGATAAGTTATCGGCATTGCCTATACAGGAATTTTTTCGAATTATTTTTTGTTAATATATATTTTTTCAGTAACGTTTAAAAAAATTTTGTTCTTGTTACAAAAATTTCTATAAAAATAAATAAAAAAAATTCGAATATTGAGCATCTTTTAAAAATGATAAACTGCTTTATATTATTTAAACTGACACATTATACATATATATTATACGTATATTTTAATATTTATCCGTAATTAATGTTATTCTGTTAAAAAAATTTTTATAATTAAATTTGTTTGGGTGCAAATCTGGAGAAACGCGGTACAGAAAGTGCAACTGAAACATACACAGGTTTTTAGGTGACGTATGTTACCGGAATGAAAGTATAATATGGTATAATAGATATGTCAAATATTTTTCATATTTCGTTTCCTAACTATTAAACATTCTCCGCGATCTTTGCTAAAATGTTATCACTAGAATATCTGCTCTACTATGGTGTATCGCTAGCTGTTCCCGTTATAATTTTGGTGAGGTTATTTTACACTTACATTATTTAAAAATGTGTTATTATTCATATTTAACAAATTAGAGAATGATTTTATTATGCAATTTTATTTTATACGATCATGAAATACAGTTATAATTATTTTTATCTAATTATCCTATTGTATTTAGTATTTTTTACCAAAGTGTATGTATTTATTTTAGTTTCTTGTAATAATATACATGATAAGCGAACAATATCCCAAAATCTCAAGGGATGAAAGTGAGAAGTTCTTCTTTAACTGTCAAACAAAGAGAAAGGAGGCATTTCCTTCGTTACATGATCCCTGGAGCTTACAACTCAGTGTCATTATACCTGCTTACAATGAAGAGCAAAGACGTACATAGGACTTTTTACATATTCGTATTCTTTCTAGATATTATTTCTATATTATTTATATACTTTTATTTAACAGTGCCACCAATGCTGGACGAATGTCTGGAGTATTTGGAAGAACGCAGCAAGTCTGGATTAACTTATGAAGTAATAGTAGTCAGTGATGGCAGTACAGATAAGACTGTAGATTTGGCACATCGTTACGCATCAAAATACAATACTCTAAGAGTACTAAACCTTGTGAAAAATAGAGGGAAGGGAGGTGCTGTGAGACTGGTTAGTAATTCTGATGGAACTGAGAAGCTTTGTTATTATTAAGTCAATTTTATATTGCAATATAATTTAGAATTATTATATCTTTATTTATTTATTCAAGGGTATGCTGAGTGCAAGAGGCAGCGCCTTATTATTTGCAGATGCAGATGGTGCTACCAAATTTAATGATTTAAAAAAGTTAGATGAAAGTCTGATAAATGTTTTAGGATGTAAGTTGAAAAAGAATTAAGATTCTGATATTATGTTAAATTGTATTTGTTTTTGTTTAATTAAATTTAAAGTTTTATATTTAATAATTCTCTAATAGTTCTAATAGAATTATGAATTATTAATGTTACTAATTCTATTAACAAATTTGTTTTAGCCGATTACATGAGCAAACCTGAGAAAACAGCATTGTCCGATGCGATAATATGTGGATCGCGAGCGCATTTAGAAAAGGAAGAAACTGCCAAACGATCCTTCTTCCGACTTTTACTTATGCACGGATTTCATTTCTTAGTCTGGCTGTGGTGTGTTAGGGGTATCAGAGACACACAGTGCGGATTCAAGCTTCTAACAAGAAAATCAGCGAGAACGATATTCGAAGCGTTGCACGTTGAACGCTGGGCATTTGACGTAGAGATGCTGTACATTGCACAGACTCTCAACATTCCCATGACCGAAATAGCAGTAAATTGGACTGAGATCGAGGGCTCCAAGATAATACCGTTTTGGAGCTGGTTGCAGATGGGCAAGGATCTATTCTTTATCTGGCTTAGATACAGAATCGGAGCATGGAAAATAAATAAACCTAAAACGATTTAATATAAGTGCGCGTAAAGAATCCATCAAAGATCTTGAAATTAACCTTTTTCCTTTTATAAAGATATTTTTAATAATGAAATATATTACGAAAATTATACACACAACAGGGTGTCTATAAAAAGTTCTATGTAAAATTGTAAAATTTCGACTGACAAGCGATATCTTTATAATAATATGGAATATTATTCAAGTTAGAGGATTATTTATTTTTTTAATTAAATTATGAGGATCCTAAATATTGATCGCATTACAGAATAAATTAATTTTCGAATTGGTTTGATAGATCACAAAATCTTTTTGTAGAATAAAAGTACGCTCTCAAAAAACTTGGATAGGAGTAGATTTTACGAAAAAATCGAAAGAAAGAAAAAGTCGAATGACCATGCCTACAATTTAGCTAATACGATTTTTCGAGACGCCATACGCCATCTCTACAACGTAGACATACACTACGATGCCAATATATAGAAACCTCGGAAAGCACGTCGCCCGAGTATTGGCACACCTGCCGAAAAGCGCGCCAAGAGCACGTACACAAGCTTCAAATCGTTCCCGTCCTAACGGCTTTCGCGCAATTCGTGTCGCGATTTATGCAAGCGCAATCGGGACGAGGCGCGAATACTGCGACCTGTGGGGGCGAATAAACAGTAGATACAAATGAATTGACTCACCATTCACCACTAGTCGCTTCGTCCAGCTCCATCCAGCTCCGTCCAGTTCCGTCACGGTTGCAGCTCTCGAACGTTTGAGTCCGTCCAAGATCCTCCTCACGACGATGCGCCTTGATTCACACTTGGCACAAACGCGCGATACTTCGCTTTCAACACTCACGGTGCTTATGCCCGTTGAAAACTCGAGATACGGGATACGAGGCAACGGAGAAGATGCGATTGAACTTGTCCCGATGTCGACTGACCCGACCGTTGCCGTCTGAGCGACACGGAGGCTTTAAGATCCTTCTCACGATGATTCGTCTTGATTCACACTTGGCACGAACGCGCGACCTTCGTTTTTGGCACGTCTGGTATTCACGCGTGTCGGAAACTCGAGATACGAGGCAACGGAGAAGATGCGAAACACGATTGAACGCGATGCGACTTCACAACATCGCGTCCGATGCGATGGTTAATGCGGGGTCTACAATGCAGTCGTTAAGATGTTACGACTCTGCGACGGACCAATCAAAGAAGAAAAAATCATATATTCTCTTCTTTGATTGGTCCGTCGCAGAGTCGTAACATCTTAACGACTGCATTGTAGACCCCGCATGAAGCAACACGACGGCCACGCGAACGCGGCATGCAGTTGACACAAATACCCGACACTTTACTCCGTTTCAACACTCCACGGCATTCTCGAAACACTCGGTGGCAGGATGGCGCGTAGTCGCGGCGCGTCGCGGCGCGTCGCGGCGCATTTCAACTCGCATCTTCGTCGTCCCGTACGAGTTTTTCACGCGAGCGAATGTTTCGAGAGTGCCGTGGAGTATCGAAAGTGAAGTAAAGAGTCATGACGTTCGTGCCAACATCTGTCGTGTTGGATACGATGCATGGTGTGAAGTCGTCTCATGTTTAATCGTGTTTCGCATCTTCTTCGTTGCCTCGTATTCCGAGTTTCCGACGCAGCAATGGTCGCGTATTCGTACCAAGTGTGAATCAAAATGAATCGTCTTGAGAAGAATCTTGGCTCTCGAACTTTCAACAGCTGCGGTCGAGACGGAGCTGGACGGAGCAACCGCGACCAGCGGCAAACGGTGAGTCAATTTGTACTTGTATTCTCCTCTACAATTCGGTATTTGTGCCTCGTTCCCATTGCATTCGCGTAATCGTCGGTACAGTGCGACGGAACGAGTCAGTCGCGCGAAAACCATAAAAACAGGAACGATTTGAAGTTCATGTACATATATACGCGTGCTTGGCGCGCTTTTTGGCAGGTATGCCAATACTCGGACTACGTGCTTTCCGAGGTCTCTGTATGTACATTGACATCGTAGTGTATGTCCACGTTGTAGAGATGGCGTCGTATCAGCTAAATCGTGGACATGGCCAGTCTCGGGCTTCTTCAGGCCTATTCTACAATACGTCGTATGTCGCTGTCGGGTGTCGTGAACCGTAAGAATTGACCAATCACAGTAGAAAGTGAGGAGAGTATTCAACTGTGATTGGTCAATTTTTACGGCTCACGACACCCGACAGCGACATACGACGTATTGTAGAATAGGCCTCAGGCTTCTTCTTTTCTTTCTTTCGATTTTCTCGTAAAATCTATCTATCTATCTGTACTTTTATTCTACAAAAGGATTTTGTAATCTGTCAAACGAATTCGAAAATTAATTTATTCTGTAATGTGATCGGTATTTAGGATCCTTACTTCATTTTTTTTAATACTAAATTTGTGCACTTTTCATCTTTTCTGTTTTTCTTTCCAGCATCTGAAAGTGCAGAAAGTGCAATGCGATAGCGCATTTGTAAAGTACGCACCCAATAAAGAAGAATAGAGTTCTGAGATTTCTGACGCCCGTGATCGGTATTGGTCAGCCAAATCGTATGTAAAGTAACGTGTGACGTGTCGCAAGTCGCAAGCATCACGCTTTCGGGAAATTTCAGCGTAGAACGGTCAGGCGGTTGTCAGTGCGGTTATCTCCAGTGTTAGCAAACATAATATCACGCAAGAAATCACATTCATTACCTTGTAACATTCCTTGTCAATTTTTCACGAAAATGTCTTTTGTATCGCCCATGCCAAGCCAACAATTTCTTTGGGATGTATTCCAAAGGTAAGCTATTTCCGGGTTTTACAATAATTTCGAGGTATTTTTTACAATGAATCATTCTGTAATTGTTTCTTAATTAATGTATACTGTCTCTTTCTAAATACTCTCAGATGCTCGCAGCTTCCCTCGCACGAGAATTTTTGTTTTCGAGACTTGGCTCAATTTACACAAATTTCGTCTTTGTATTTTTTTTATATCTGTATCTTATTTAGCAAAATACTTCTATTGTCACTTTTTGTCATTGATTAAAGTTTGAAGTGAATAGTATGATAATGCTGTTATTAATAGTATTTAGATAATAACTAAAAATGATGACTTTATCAGGGTGGATAAGGACAGATCCGGTGCAATCTCTGCAGACGAGTTGCAGCAAGCTCTTTCGAATGGTACTTGGACACCATTCAATCCTGAAACTGTTCGTCTAATGATTGGTACAAAACATTTATAATATATTTTCAAAATGATCATGTGAATTTATAATGTATAAAGATTACTTGTCTGTAATTTCTCCTATACTTAAAATCTTTTCATCTTTTCTCTAGAGTTAAATGGAAAGGGCTGAACATCTGTTGCTTGAAAAACTAGTTTAATGTATGCTATTGATTCTTTTAAATCATAGCATGTTGCACACATTTAATTCTTCCAGTATATTATGTAAAATGATGTGTACGATATCGATTTGCATGGTCTTTTGATATTATTACTATTTTGTTCCTTGCTTTTGTTGGCACAGGTATGTTTGATAAAACCGATCCTGCTACAGGTATGTTTGATAAAAAGCAGTCAGGTACAGTTAGCTTTGAAGAATTTGGGGCATTGTGGAAGTATGTCACTGATTGGGAGGGTTGCTTCCGATCGTTTGATCGCGACAACAGTGGTAACATCGATCGCAATGAATTGAAGACGGCCCTTACAAACTTTGGGTATCGACTGTCCGAGCAGACGATCGACATGCTAATACGAAAGTACGATCGTGCAGGACGTGGCACGATATACTTTGATGACTTCATACAGTGCTGTATTGTCCTATACGTAAGTACTACAAGATATCTAGTGATCTGAATTATTTCATTAGGTGTGGCTCGTAACTTTACCTGGAAATACCTATTGACTTTTACTTGTAAAAGCTAATTATTTCAAGCTAATTGGGATTTCCACGAATTAAATATGCATTTAAATAAGTTATTTTTATTGTTAATTATAGATTTAAATAATATTGATCTAATTGGTATATTTTTAGTTTACAACTACATTTAACTACAACTTTAAAAAGATGCTAATGATTTCGGAAAAATTTGGACTCGATATTATGAAATATAATTACAGTTTCTATGTATATCTTATATTTTCTGTCTTCAGACTCTTACATCAGCCTTCAGACGATTGGATACGGATTTGGATGGAGTTATAACGATCCACTATGAGCAATTTTTGGGCATGGTGTTTAATCTTAAGATATAAGTTGCACATATCTTGCAACTATTTCTTTCTTACTTGTTTCATGGCAGCATATTCAATATCAAAGCGTACACGAAGATGCCAAATAAAGACATGAGAATTTTTATGTGCTATGTGTAAAAATTCAGAATCTCCAAAATTAAGTTTACATTTCCTTTGCAGTATTAATTAAATTTGATCAAATTAACAAAGTTTATTGGAAAAAAATTCTTTAATACATCATAATACATATTCGTTTATTTAAATATCATTAGTTAATATCGTTAAATTTTATTTTATTTTTTTAAATATAACTTTAGTTTTGTCAAATAATAAATTTTGGAAATTCTGAATATGGTACTGTTTATTAAGCAGCTAGTTGTTAAGAAGTGAGTTAATGTAAGTCAATTATAATAGTTATCTAATTAACAGATTACACTGATCATTATTGCTTGCAAAGTTTGAATGCACTATAACTTCCAGCATTACTGTTAAATTGTTATGTAATGAAAGAATTTATGAATATAAATGTGCGTTTAAATAATTTATAAGCAGTGATGAAAAAATTGGAAACTATGTTTAATACATTCTATTTCATGTTTATGCATATTAATAATATTTGTCGATATATTTAATATATTCACATGTATTTTTCTATGATTATCTAATGTGATTCTATCATAATAAACAGAGAAGAAATATATTTCTTTTACAAAGCAGTTTATTGTTGCTTTCTTAAGATTAGGAGGCATGGATTGGTATGGATCAATTACAAAAACAATACGTTATTGCAATAAAGATATTTACTTTATTATAATTTTTACCTCTTAGTTTAATAATAGCTTTAATTTTGTTTTTTACAATTTGATCTAATTATTTATTTTCTTCAAGTTTATACTTTCTAGGCTTTGGACATATCGATGCATTGATGTCTTCCGTGCAATTGGAATATGCCATACCTAATCCAAAACCAGCACCTGTTATGATGGGCCACTTCTTTCCTGCAAAAAGAATTCTCCATTTTATTATTCATGCATACATTCTTTATAGAATAATTGAAAAATAGACGAGACAGTATATGATTTCTTCAACTTTTTTTCCAACTATTTGATCAAAGATATATTTATTTGTAATTTTCATTATCTTTTATCAAGAGCAATAGCTTTAGGGATGTAAGATTATGAAGTGCTACTTTCACATGTGTGTAGCGATTTGATGATTAATAGTAACACGCTATAAAATAAAAGATAATGAAAATATTCTATGAAAACCTCTCATCTAACAATTATTTTCATTCGGAATCAAAGGCATCAGTTACATTGACCATCTAAAACCAGGTATTTCTTTGCTATGAAAAAAATTGATTAACTTGCCAAGAGTAATTCAATCAATAAACATTGATTAAATCATTGAGACGTCATAAAAAATATAAGTATGCAATTTCTGAGTCACGTATTATAGATGGTTAATGTACCAGTTAAATATACACGTCATTGAACACAAGCAAGTTATTAACGAGATGCTGGACCAAATCTGAATGCGTCTCGCTATCGACTCCGAAAATAATAATAATAAAGTTATGTCACAGGAACGTCAACGATACGAGACGCATACATGCACAAGTATACGCATGGTAATGCAGCTTACTTTTGAAGAAAAATATAGAAAACACTCCGCCGAGGACTACGCCGCCACCTGAAGAAAGAGATCTGTCAGTAACGTGAGTAAAACGGAAGGCTACTTTTGTCGCCGCGGACGGCTCGCGAGCGATAATTACCCAGCTTGAGGATAGCGTCCGTGAAGCAGCGGTCCCACTTGCGCCCGATCTCGTCCTCAGCCCACACGGTGCCGGCCATTTTCGCTGATTGTGATGCCGCTGCGGTTACGTCATTCGCGCGAAACACGACGAAACGTTCACGTGCATCCGACGATCGGTCATATTGATCTCCCCCCCCCGCAATCCGCGCCACACATCGTCACTCGCTTCCACGCGCAGTCGCGTGACACGCGACAACAAGTTGCGATTTGCGAGCCGCCCGCCGCCGGCGAAACCCCGATTCCCTCTATCCGGTATTTTTATTTGGAGATGAATGGATTTTCGTAACGCGCGGTCCTCGCACGTCTGCCAATCTGCGCCGACATCCAACAACTAGTAATAAATGAGTCGGCATCAGCAAGCCACAAATTTAGACAGCCGTGATTGGTTGATCGCCGAGGAGGATAATCAGACGAAAGTATATGAATTAAACAGACATTTATTTTTGTCCTGAGCTCGCACACTTGTTTCGCATGCATATTTGTCTTTTGCCTCGCGTTCTTATCTGCACGAGAGCTCTCGCGCGCTCGTACTCTAATATCGTGGGCAAGCTCGGCCGGCTCTCGGCGTGTGCGTGAACGTAGCGGTTGGCCGGCCTGCCGGCGGTGTTCGTGGCGACTCATTTCACCATGATGTTTCGTGTCCCGTGGAGCGCGAGAGGCAGGTGCGCCGCTAGCCTGTCGTCCGCGAGCGTTTGATCGGGGATGAGGACGAGTCCACGGGGTACCGTACCGTTTGTACGTGCGGACGGCACCGTGTGAGAACGCGTCGTTACCGCGCTAGCCAACCCAACATCCGGCGGAGCAGCGTGACGTCGAGGGAGAAAAGAGAGAGAAAGAGAGAGTGAGAGCGGAACGCTTTCGCGGTCCGCACGAGTCCGGTGTCGTGGCGGCAGTGATAAAAAGAGAGGGAAGCAAGAGAAAGAGAGACAGAAAGTGTGGGAGTGAGTGTGCGTGCGTGCGTCAGAAGCGAACCGGGAGTCGCGCGCCGTCGACACCGTGGGTTGCGTGGGTGTATCGCGGACGACGCGCGCGAAATTTTACGCGCGAGACGTGTAGGAGGAGAGAAAGAGAGATAAATAGAGAGCGA
>QKQZ01043423.1:0-13509 GCA_003595255.1 Solenopsis fugax | reverse complement strand
TCTGACAAAATAAAGTCTACAATATTATATTGATTTTTTCCGAGAGATTTTTCTCAGTGCATAATCAAGCTGCAACGTTGTACTAAGAAAGTGTTTTAGAACTATTTACTACCTATAAGACAATGTTCACATATTTAGCGCTTTGTGTAAAAATTGCAATTTATTTTTAAAATCTTAGAATTTATTTTAACACAATTTTGAGATTATTTTCACTTAATGAGACACTCTGGAAATTATGTTAAAATAAATAAATATGTTAGACAATATGAATTATCTGTTAACTAACCAAGAGTTAGTTAACAAATAATTTATATTGATCCAAAATTTATATTTAATTAATTTTTTTTACATAATCATTCTTATTTTAATTACTTTCCGGTACATTTTCGTAAAAAGTTCGATGTTAAATGGCTAACAAACATCCGTAGTTAAGTCGTAACGATTCCAAACTACCGTTCCCCACGTATCGGATAACAAGCAACTTGGATCTCTCATCGAGTCGTAACCGAGAACATCCCGAGGATGATCGATATTTTTCGTGTCACCGGTATTCGTCAGTCCGTAGCGAGGGAAGAGAGGCGAGTCGGTGTGTAGTGGAACGTGTGGTGGGTGTATACGTCATAAAAAAGAAGGTACGAGTAGAGAATACCGCGTTGGCGGCGTCGAAGGATACCGAAGAATCGGGAGAGCGAGCGAGCGAAAGAGAGAAAGGACGAGAGGCGGAGGTGGAAGAGGTGGATGAAGGAGTAGACGAAGCAGAAGAAGAAGAAGAAGCGGAGGAGGTGGAGCGGTGAGCGCGGGTCGCCATTAAGCGGACCCCCTGCCGCGCGTGGCCCGCGGCAACCCTTCACAAAAAACTGTAATTGGAAATACTTTTCCTCCTTTTTTCCTGAAATAATTTATGAATCTTCCACCGGTCAGCTAGCGAGGGCCAGCCGCGCGGCTTCCAGGCTATCTCTCTCTCTCTTCCTCTCTCTCTTCATCACTTTCTATCCGGGCTCGTGAGGACCACGGACAAGGGAGGAACCGTCTGTGAAACCAGCGAGAGAGGGAATATAACCGTGACTCCCGACGAATAACGAACTCATTACTTTTCGGAACCTTCGCACGCGTCGGTGGATCCGTAAAAGTAGGTGAAGGGCAGACGAATGTGTCTGGAAGGGAACGTGGGTTCGCGTTCTCTTCTGAGATTGGCTTTCGCACGCGGTAAATTGTCTTCTGGCGTTGAAAGTACGATATCGTTGTGTCAAACGTACGCGTGATCGTGCATGCGTGTTTCAACTTTATTTGCGGGCTTATAATTAATATTGTTGCCAAAAAAAAAAAAAGAGGAAGAATGGTTCGCTTGATTCACTTTTTTATTCTAGTGAAAAATTTGGTAGCAGCTTTTTACAAGTTCTCTAGAATATTACACAAGAAAAATAAGAAAAAGTTTTAATATATTTTTGAAAATAGTTATGATAATATTCAAAATATCTCAAGAAATCGTGATAAATATCTTTAAAGATATTTAAAGATATTTTTCTTTAATAAAATTAATAATTACATTTAAATCCATACGTGCACATTGAAATTTTTTAGTTCATACTTTCATGTACTTTCTAAAAAATACATAATCCACATAGAGAGAGCGTGATGTCCATATTTCATTTACTTTGGTGAAATGTGTGAAACAATATGTATACATAGAAAGAAATCTTGATTTTTAGGAAAAATTGTAAAGCGCACAAAAAAATCTTACCCTTCACTAAGGTTGCAATATTGTTCAAAAAGAAAAGGTAGCCGTTCACGGTATCGCATGAAAACGATCGCAAGATCGACTCTGGCTAATCGAAGTAACGAACTTACGGCCTCGAAAATCCTCGAAGGGATGAGAATATACGAGCGATCGCGGAGGGTAAGCGGGCGGAGGAAGAATAGGGAGGAGGTGGTGGCCCCGCTTCTTATTTCGTGGACGAGGACACCCCGCTGCGCCTGGGGTGGAGGTGAGCCCTCTTTAGCGTCTCGCGAGGACCCTTACGGCAGCCTTCGGATGCCGTTATCAATTTGCGTGATTCTCAAGATTTATAATGAAGACGCAATACACGTTTCTTTCTTACTCCTCGTGGAACGCGCGACGCTCGTTCTTTCTCGCTCTTCCTCCTTCCCCTCCTCCTGCCTTTCATCGCGTCTCTCTCACCCTCTTCATCTCTCTCGCGCTTGGACGACACAGAGAGCACGCTGATACCTTCGTCATCGTTGCCATCTCTTCGATCGGCCAATCGGCGGATGAGCTGATGTCTCACGATGGTAATTATTGCCGTACCACCCAGGACGATGTCCGCAGTTTTGCGAAGAGGGTGACAACAGCAACCGTGGTTCCGTATGTCACTATGAATCTGCATTTAGCGCACGATGAACGCAAAATGAAAGATGATCTGATCTGTGCAAGCACAAATACAGAAGATGCGTACTCACGTATTATTTTAAGATCTCTTACACACATAATCTTTAAAAAATATCAGATCATCCAAACATAAAAGACAACATAAGAAATATCTATTTTAAACTTGCAATAACAAAACTATTTTGCATAATTTTATCATTTTTTAAATATAATAATATTATTAATTATGTAAACTTCAAGAAAAATGTTTATTCATCGTTGTCAAATTTACATATCTTGATTTCAATTATATTATATAAGAGAAATCATTTTCTTAAATAAATTAAATAAATTTAATATACGACATAAAAATTATTTATTGTTCAGCTATAAGAAATAATTATTAATATATAAGAGTCTATTAAAAAATGTAAAAAAAAAGTAAGATTAAAGATTTCACGAGATTCTAACGTGTTAAGATACGACAACTTGAGACTATTCAAATATGTTTAGTGCATTATTGGATGTCATTCTGGATAATTATCGCCACTTATAGGTATGCCGATCCTTAAGCTAGAAAGTACACAATCGAAGCGATAGGCAGAAAGATAACTTGCAACTATAAACGTCAGAACGTCGCTGCCCAGCTATTCCGGATTTCTCCTGACCAGATGCCGGGTTTGTCGGGTGGCATTGTGTTACACGCGACCTAAGACAAGGTGTTTCGTTTTCTCGCCCGGCTGACAAAAGGCAGCACCGGCGCAACAAAGAAGTCCGCGTCAACCGTAGGGAGAGACATGGGGGAGTTTAGGAGCAACCGCGGACCCTCTTCCGCGCGCCCCTGTCTCCTTTCTCTTTCTGATTCCCGCCTCTCCAGGGTCTTTCCCCGCCCCCCTCGCTTCCGTCTCGTTCCCTCGACGCGGCGTGCGTAAAACCTTTTCTCCATGAGATGTCACTTATTAATTCTTTCAGTCTCTCAGAAGGCAGCAAAATGAATAGCGGGAGTTGGTGCGGGAGTTGGCGCGACTCCGCCTCCCTTGAATCGCCTCGTCTTGGAAGAATTCCTTCGGCGAGAGAAAAGACAGAAGGTTCTCTCGACAGGAACGGGACGTATCCCGCGGGACAGGCGGTGGATAGGTCAAAGGATCCTTCAGCTACCTGAGCGAAGCCTTACTGCTGCAGGTAGATAGGAGAGTCGCGGTCATCTCCTCCTCTCATCATCTTCGTCGTAAGGTCTTTTCACGGGTCGCGCTGCGATTAATAATACCTTCTTTTTTTCCCTCTTCACAAAGGGGTAAAAAGCGTGCGACGGAGATAATGTGAGGGAGCCGTTGTTTGAGGAAAACCACAAATTTCTGGCATCCGAAGCGGAGCGGTTGAAATATAGTAGCGCGGGCTGCACTGACTCTATGGACCCCCTGGCGATTACTCTTGGGAAACTCTCGAACGAGGCGGGGCGCCAGGAGACCGTGCGCCCGATCTGTTTATTTCAACAAAATTTCATCAGAAATGAAAAACGTTTTATCTCCTAGATTCTTTGGTCCCATAGAGAATACAAGTCCGCATTGACGTGTATTGTCGAAAAATGCAGTAACAATAGTATCGATTATTGTACTCTCTCTCTTTCTCTCTCTCGGTGTCTTTGTTACACAAAAATAAAATAATACAATTTGTTAATCGTTAAATTCGTACCCGTAAACTTTGCTTATCACTGATGTCGTTTTACGATTGAAGCTTAAAATTTTTTTGTCTTCTTTAAATAGGTTTTTTAATAATATTAAAAGACCATTGAAAAGTCATATAACAGACTATTTTATTGTCAAATCGTAATTTTATAATCTAACAATATATATATTGTTTAATTAATGCAGAAAGAATCATAGGATAAATCCTCAAATATCATCAAATTTGATCTTGAGATTATTTATTTTGTCATTTATTTTAATTAGCGTTCATCGTGCGCTAAATGCAGATTCATAGTGACATACGGAACCACTGTTGCTGTTGTAAACATATTGCTATAACTGGAATATAAATGATAACTATTTCGGTTCGTTTGAATGTAATGATTCTTACGAAATGAGAGATCGCATGCGTAAAGAAGAAATCGAGATATACTTCTCCCGGCACGTTCGCCGACGCATCCGAGATTAGCGGCGCATAATCAAGAAGCAGGTAGTTGTATATATCGGTGGTGGATGAGTAATTTCCAGGGTCTCGTGATCGCGTCCGGGAAGAGATGCATCCGCAGAAGATAAAAAGACGAGGTGCGGGGCGAGGGGGCGGTGGTGAACGAGGGGGCGAGGGTGTCGCGATTCCCCGCTGAGCGCTGATGGGGCCCTGGGTCCAAGGGGTCTCGGGTGCACGATTTTGGTAATTAGCTTTTTCGTTCAGTGCCAATTACGAGGCGACTGATTTACATAAGCCGGCCGACGGCGTCTGCTCTTAGATTGTGTAGAACAGGCTAATGAAGGCTGCGACTTTGCGAATCTCGAAGAAAACGCCACCTTCATGTACGCATTGTGTTACAAAGCACGAGGCTTGAATGTCGCACGCAAAGAACGCTGCGAATTTTGTGTTACGGACAAGACACGGGCCCCCTAAATCGGAGCAGTGTATTATTCATTGAAAGACAGTGAATAGTCTGATTTCAGGGTTATAACTATACCAATCAGTATCTTTCAGTAATAATACACTGATTAATGAGAGTATTACCCTGAAAAGCGATGAATAGGGAGTTACTCTGACGAGCACAGTTATATATTTATAATATAGCATTGCAAATCAGTACAATTTCATTTACTGATTCAGATTTAGAGAATACAACTCTCGGTTAAAGTTATATCCAAATAATTGCGTGCTTATCGCAATTTCGTGAAACGAGAGCTTACCCTTTGATTTGTCATTTAGCATATTACAATTATGCGTGTAAGTTTTCATCATCTATTATTACATGGATTTTTTAATTCTTTATTCAATACTAAGTTTTGTACAATATTTTATTTTCTTGACATTATTATTAGAGATAAAGATGTAATAGCGCGTAAAGAGTTCATTGTTCTCGTCATTCGTTTATTTCATCGTTTTTGCTATTGCTACACAAATTTTAGAACTTCAGGTCATATATACTTATATGTTTCAATGGCACTTTGAAGCGCCATCGATCTCAAAGAAATTAAAGGAAGATTATTCGAGAAGAAGCACGCGTTTCTTCGAAATAACATATGGATGTATAAAGCAGACTAATGAATCGGGTTTGACCTTTGATGGATATCTTCCTGCGTCCAAGGTGACCAGTCAGGCCCGCAGCTGTCGATTCCGTGGGGCAAATAGTTACCAGAAAAGGAGGCTGCCACCGGATCGCCAGGGACGATGGTGTCCCGCTGCGTAAAATTGTCTTTTGCCTTCCGCTGACCGCGACTCTCTCGGGCCGAGACTGAACCGTGTAATTATTCGAAGGCTCGTAACTTATATCCATGTCATGCGGATAGTGAATAGCCATGGAAGAATCGAACATAACGGATCGCCGCCTTTCCCTGCTTTCGAACAGAAATTATTTAGCGTATGACCGCGCGATTATCTTCCTATTTCGTTCCCTTTGATACTTCCGAACGAATACTAAAATATATACACCCTTTTTGGAGAAAGATTGCTCGAATCGAAATTTATTGCTTGTAATTCTTAATATTTTATTTTTATCAAAGTAATAAAATTTATTTAAATAATTAATATGATTTTCTTTTATAAAATAAATTTAGCTTACATAGTGATTGACATATAATATGTAGACTAAATACTTTTAATCACATCGAGCAAAATCTCAATAATGCCTAATAATAATAATTTTATAAACTAACGAAATTTAATGTGATAGTACATTTCAGTTTCGGTGGCACAAAACTACAATATCGAATAATCGAGATGTGATTCAAAAGAATATAGAGGCAGTATATAAAATGCATAAAAATTATTATTAAGTATAAAATCCTGCGCGATGATTCAGAATATCGATATTTATTTATCCTAGATTTTATTTAAGCATACAAATAACGTTCTGACATATAAGATAAAACTTCTAAAAACAAGTAAAGCGTCGCGTGTTGTTCACGGCGGTAGAATCCGATGAGCGCGCAATAAAATAAAAGCTGTCAACAGCTTTGCATCTAAAGCGGAGTATCAAAGCAAAAGAATGTATATCAATAGACCAAAAGAGCTTGATCCCCCACAGTGATGCATTAAATGATGAGTAGTTGATTTGCATGCGACACGATTTTCTCGGATTATTCATGTAACGTCAATAAAGCGTTCAGTAGCGAAATAAAAGATTGCGGGTGTCCGGACGGGTCGGTGCACCTCGATGAAACCTCGTTGGCGTCGATCTGAAGAAAAGGTAATTACCGATGAATTCTCGAGGACCTCTAGGCTAGATGAGGCCATCAACGCACAGCGGGGAATCGCGACACCCTCGTCTACCTCCTTGGCCGTCCTCGTAAGAGCAGGGAGAGAGGAACCCATATTACTCATCCATATTTGCTTCCTCTCTTTTTATCCCCGGTATTCTCTCTCCACCTATTCGCACGATTGTCTTAAGCTCAATTTTCACGAAGCTTCTCGAAGCACGCTCGTTAGTTTCTCGATAATTTCCAATTGTTACTTCAATTGACAACGTGTGAAATATCTAGAAATTCGTAACTTACTAACACAAAAATCTTACATATAAATTTACGTTTAGATACTAGAAAAATAGGTGACATTTAATACAGCGACGAAGTGGGAAAATTCCTTTCTTTATGCGCTATGAAATGGGTGACAAATGTTTATAGGCTTATACTAACAATAAGAAGAAGAGATGTTTAATTCGCCCATCGTATTCAACCAGTGATTAATAAAACTGATTAGCACTTCCTCAAAGGCTTGCGCGATATGAGACTGTCTCACGAAGCGTTTTAGCGTCGTACCAAGTGTTTCAGTGTGGATTAGCCTTTATAATGTTTCTAGCGAAGCTGTAAGGCCGCGGCGGAGAATCTGAGTGCCGTCCTAATTCTTCTGCCGTCACGCGCTTTTATGATACCGACATAAAATTTGGATTCCACCGCGAGAGAGAGGAGAGAGAGACACAAGCCGGCGGCTTGCTGCAGGATGATCGTCTTCTTAATTATATCGGTGGGTTCCTCGATATCGCTCGTAATTCAGCGAACATCGTCGAGGCACCTACGTGAATCTCTCCCCTTCGCTACGAGTCGAGTTTTTCTCTTTAACTGATCTTTCCGTCAAACGTGATAGACTCGCGGGCCACCCAAATCTCATATTCTCTCAAGCATAAGCTGAAACCCCCCCATGCTAGCGATGGAATTATATTACTGAACTCGGGCATAAATAATATCTGGTTAAGTTTATAGGATTATTTATTCCCACTCCCACTTTTCCTCTTTTCTATAGTGTTTTTTTCTTCTTTCATCTTTATTTTCTGTTTTTCTTTTGCCTTTCTTTTTTATCTTTATTTGAAAACGGCTTGGAGCGAGATCGTTATAGCATAAAATAGTATTATACATGATTGTATATTATTACAAATTGAGATTAAAAATAAGAAAAATAAGTTTTTAATTTTACATGTACGTATGTATGAGTCTTTTTCATCTTCTTTGCTTTTATTATGGTATCGCGCATTTTTATTTCCTGGATTATAATTTTGTTATATTAATCTCTTGTCATAAAACGGGTAATAAACAGAAATAATTACATTATAAGGAACTATTATCTTTTTGAAGTTTTCTTTTTATTGTAACTCTTTCTACATCACATATTCTAAACATAATATATTAAATAAATAAATGCAGATCTTCTTATGAATCATCTACTAAATTGATTTTACATTTGTTAATGATCGTAGGACGGAATAGTTAGCTTGGTTGTCATAAGTATTGAATCTATGTCTGACCATTTACTGACTATATTCCCTAGCTTATTCTTCTTGTCGAATTATAACGTGTAGCAATTTTATGCTTCCTTTTCGCTATCAAAAAGAAGTGTTAAAAGAACAAAAATAAAATTAATTATATTCATCTTTATTTATTTAAATACATACGCTAATTGGTACCAATAGAAATTTCAAAAGTCACTGTCGATACCTCTCAAAGTTAAAAGCAAGTGGGAAACGATATTATTTGTTCAAAATTGTTAATAATATAAACAAAATTCAGCAAAACGTAGGATTGTAACTTTATTAATGAGCACGAATCTTTCAGTTAGTTTCTTCAAAATTTCGATACTGTTGTGCTCATTGTTGAACAAATTCGAATAAAGTAAAAAGTTATTATATTTTCTATTATTTATATTATACAAACATAGATTATATATTATAAATGTTATTTTATAAATTATGCAATAATATCTTTCACTTCTTCTCTCTCTTGACTCTCTCTCTCTCTCTCTCTCTCTCTCTCTCTCTCTCTCTCTCTCTCTCTCTCTCTCTCTCTCTCTCTCTCTCTCTCTCTCTCTCTCTCTCTCTCTCTCTCTCTCTCTCTCTCTCTCTCTCTCTCTCTCTCTCTCTCTCTCTCTCTCTCTCTCTCTCTCTCTCTCTCTCTCTCTCTCTCTCTCTCTCTCTCTCTCTCTCTCTCTCTCTCTCTCTCTCTCTCTCTCTCTCTCTCTCTCTCTCTCTCTCTCTCTCTCTCTCTCTCTCTCTCTCTCTCTCTCTCTCTCTCTCTCTCTCTCTCTCTCTCTCTCTCTCTCTCTCTCTCTCTCTCTCTCTCTCTCTCTCTCTCTCTCTCTCTCTCTCTCTCTCTCTCTCTCTCTCTCTCTCTCTCTCTCTCTCTCTCTCTCTCTCTCTCTCTCTCTCTCTCTCTCTCTCTCTCTCTCTCATTTTTTGCTCTTTCATTATAATTTAAATAAAAATTGAATTGTAAATATCTCATTAATAGATAATACATCTTTAGTGTTAGGATTAACTATAAAAACAAGATTTTTAACGATACAAGGCAGCTTTGGCCAAAATTTTATTACAATTGCATTATTTTGCTTCGGTATCCTGCATAGATTATTTTTTTATTATTATTATTTATTACTGACTTCCTCGAGATTCGTTAGTGTGAATTAATCACATCTGAATTAACTCTAAAATCTATCTTTTTTAATTTACTGTTTATAATTAATTTATAATAGAATGTGTAACTTATAAAAAATGGTCTCTTTAATAGGTATTCAAACAGATTCGGGCATTACATTCAAGCAGAGAGGCTGGTACAAAAGATCGCGTTAACGTCCACGATGATCATTTGCGAAATAACACGTTACTAGCACGACAAACGTCCAACGGCGTCGATTCCACGGGACAATTTTATCTTCGATGAGTTGCACGGTCCACCTCCTCCGCCCCCACGCGGTTACATTCGACTTAACGCATCGAGGGAGGCAGGGAATCGGGCGAGGAGAAAAGAACGGCGCGGGTGAAAAAGAAATGGCGACGGGAGGGAGAGGCGCAAGAAGCGGGAGAAAGGGAGGGAGAGGGCGAGAGTCATATCCGCGGAGGTCATCGGGCCTCAAAGAGACAATTAATGTGCCGCGGACACAATGGCGGACGAATGGTCCATTGTCAGGGCTGCGCGAGAAGCGAGTGTCCCCGCAGCGTCTCGGTCTCTCTTCTCCTCGGCAGAGGGATTCGGCTTCGCTTCGCGTGCACAAAGGTGCGTAGAGTCGATCTCGGGATGGTCGGCGATGATACCTGTGTGCAACCTGGGTGTCTATTGGCGGCATTATTTAACTCTACGGCGACCTCTTCCTCCACGTGGCGCGTAGATTTTGCGTAACAGGTGGAACGCGTGCCCTAAACCCTTCGATTCACTTTAGGCCTATCCCTCTGACGTCGATTTACTGAGAGCGAGATGGATTAAGCGGCCAAGCACAATTTTTAAAATTCCAATCATACCAGTCGTATATTTCATTACTGTACAGTCAAATCTGCCGAAAACAAACCTTGCAAACTCTTGCTACAAATCTTGTTTTGGCAAGAAGGCTTTTACGAAAATACAGAATTTGATTCATCAGATGATGTCAACAAACTATTAGCACATATGTAGTAAAATCTATTGAATAAGAACATACTGATATGACATAATTTGACAGCAAATTACGGGCAAATGTATTCCTATAACCAGACAGCAAATTAGTTAGCAAAAAATCGAGCAGAATTTGCACAATGAAATTTGACAGCAGATTGGCAACACAAGCCGAGCAGATCTGTTCAGCGTAGTGTTGTCGTCATATTGTCCATAGAAACGGAGCAAGATCTGTGCTGAATACAATAATTGCAAGATTGTCGCTAGATATTGTAGGTTTCACCTCTTGTATATAAAAATTTTCAAGCTCCCTATATAATCAGTGCACGAGCTTTGCCAGCAAACGCGAGCTTATTGCTGACACCGAATGGATTTGTCACCAATCTTTGAGCGAGTTTGATCAATTTGACGACAATTTGCTGATAATTTATTTACTAAGTAGTAGTGCACATTTATTTACATCTGTTGTATTGTTATACGTTGATGTATTGCCATTAAGAAATCGTGTACACACAGATTTCAAAGTAATTAAGTTCAATAACATTTCACAGAGTTTCGAGTTCTAAAGCTTTTATACTTGAGTGCACATGCATCTCTATTGACTCGCCGTTAAGTATAACACCATTATGTTCAGTAGACGCGTGTCGCGACAATACGTCTTAGAATACTAATTAGGCGCAGTAATTAGCAATCGTGATTACATTGTGATTTGCACATTTGTTAGGTTCCGACGAGAGACCAACCGGGAACCAGTTCGCTCGGTCACGCGATGAATCAAAAGCAATAGACCCCAACGCCAGCCGGGTTCGTAAAGCCGTGAACTCGTGTGTTGCCGTCAAGCTCGCGAGTGGCGTGGAAAACGAAACTCTCGAAACTCTCTTACGTCGATACAGCGCGACGACACCCGGTACCCCGTCGTCCCGCCCGCGGCTCGTGACGCATCTAATAATTGGCTTCGTTGAAAACCGCGCTCCGCGACGAATCCTTCCTCCTCTATTTCTCCCTCTTCGCTCTCGTCCGGTTCTTTCTCGCCCCGCGTAGAAACCGCATCACCGCCTCTTAGCCCACAGCCCGTCGTCGTCCGAGAAAGAGAGAGCGAGAGAGAGAAAGATAGAGAGAGAGAGAGAGAGAGAGAGAGAGAGAGAGAGAGAGAGAGGACTTCATCGCTCCTTTTTTTCTTGTCTCTCTTTCGCAGGACGTCTTCCGAGCACCGTCTTTCTCGCCGAACGTTTCCCCCTTCATCCTCCTGCCACCCACCTTCTCTCCTCCGGTCAGCGTGCGATCCATTGAGCCCGCCACGTGGGAACCCGGGTGATATTTTTACGTTTCGCCATTCACGTGGAACACTATAACAGATTGTTTCTCGGAAACGCGAGAGTGGGGTACTTCGCTTCTCGCGAGGTGTCCCGTGCGTGTGTCGTGCATGGGGACGTGTGTCTTCACCACGTGTGGGACCACGTACCCACCTACCGGCTAATGATGCGGGTGAGAGCGTGGAGAATGATCATAAAAGTCTCACAAGTGGGTCGTTTTGTCTCCACGCTGTCTCAGTTCCTTTCTTCCTTTCTTCCACGCCACGAACCGGGCGTGTGTGATCGTTCCCGTCTCCGCGGTGACGATCTATTCGCGGTCGTCATCAAAGACACCGCGAGCCGCCACACGATTCGATCGATCAACCCGCTCACGCGACGGTACGCTTCCTTTTCTTTCGATATCTTATTGTCATGATAATGCGCGGTTACGTCTAATTGTACGATCGTCCGTGCCGCATAAAGAGGGTAAGATTAATCGCGGCATAATCGTGCCTCTCTCGATATCGTATTCTTTATTTAAGAAAATTATTATTCTCTATTTAAAATAATTTGATACAGTTACCGCTAAACGTGATCGCCAAACCAAAAAAGAAACGTTCACGCCTAATAATGAGTCTTTCACTTTGTCATTACCAAACATTATACTGTAGAGAAATTATTTATTTATTTGCCGTAGGAAAAAATTATACAAAGTTTACATGTATATTAAAATACAGCCTTGATCGAAATTAGGCATCTATATATTTTCGTTTACGGAATTATTTTATTGGTATTATTTTATATTGATTACTAGCATTATATATATATAAGTTTAAAGAGTTCTTGAAACATTGGAATATAATCCACATTTTAATTTCTATTTAAATTCTTCAAGTTAAAAGTATTTAAAAAATATGAGATATTTTTGACCAGGGCTGCAGTATATAGACTAATAAAATTAAAAAAATTTTCAATTAATTGTGAAATTTTTATTCAACATACATATTTTTTTTTTATTTATAGAAGATAGAGATGGAATAATGAAATACTAGATCAGCGTATGAATCTATCAATAACAAATAGTAGATTTTAACCGCTATATTGGATCTGCCATTTTGAATTTTGAAATTCTAATAATTTAGATTCAGCCATTCAAAAAAAAAAAATCATAGGATACCAAAGATTTCATACAAATCACAAAAGGATAAATCGATTCTTTTTTAGATGTGCATATATGTTACATTACTGTACATATATGTTACATTGGGAATAATAAAAGCAATACTCTACTAGACAATCGGAACTCTCTTTTCGACAAGAAAAATTATTTTTGCCAATCTTTTTAATTCTCGGTGGTCCAAGGTTTTTTTCTAGTCACACACACAACACACACAGGTTACTGACTAGAACATACCTGATAGTGTTTCCAAAAGGTTTTCAGACTCTAAAAAAGTCTGAAAAAATTCTGTGCACTCTCCCAACATTCCAGAATACGATTTCACAATTGATTGATCCAAACGTTTTTCACTTATTTGTACGTGTCCGAATTTGAGGCAGAATAATTCAAAATTGATAGGTCTTCAAATCCCCGGTTGGGCTACGGAGGATTAATTAATAGCCAAGTTATATGACCCGATACATTATGTACGCGATAGAGTAATCAAGGGCTAGCTCATAGGGCACGCAGCACCGCCTAGCCTATAAGTGGCTAACGACGGACCACGAAAATAATGATTGATCGAGCAATTAAATCCTGTTGTCGTGCGACGGACAGGGGCACGCTCGGGGCTGACCGTCGACC
>QKQZ01043422.1:0-13205 GCA_003595255.1 Solenopsis fugax | reverse complement strand
TACGAGGAGTCGTACGACGCGCCGACCGCCGCTGCCGCCGCGGTGCCGTCCGGGCTGTCGGTACCATGCTCTCCCCACTCTTCTGTCGCTTTGCTTTACTCTCTTTCTCCTGCCCTTCCGTCACGCGAATCCACCACGCTGCACTTATAGGTCGCGAATCAACTCAATGACTCGATCGAGATCCGGCCAACGGATTCCTAATTTCACGCAGCTGCGCTGAGCTGCGCTTGATAAAAGATGTTCGTATATATATGTATATATGTATGTACGTACGTACGTACGTACGCACGTACGTACGTACGTACATACGTACATACATACATACATACATACATACATACATACATACATACATACATACATACATACATATGAAATCATAAAGGATATGTTGACGTGTGTGAAGTTGGCCCCGCACTTTTCGAATTTTGTTTTTCTTTTAACTGTACTGTAATGTAGCACATTGCAGTACAATTAAAAGAAAAACAAATTTGTTTGTACCAATTTATGTTGTAATCGCAGTGTAATAACATAAAACATCTTTTTTTTAAACTTTTTTTCTCAAAAAAATGAAAAAATAAGAAATATAAATCAAAAATAGTATATCAGTATGACTTTTCTCCAGTAACTAGTTAAAAAATTATAAGTTAAATAATAAAATTAAAAAGTTAATAACTTTTACTCTTTGTTAGTTAAATTCAAATAAGTTAATCTTTTACTTCAAGTAATTATTTTTAAAATAGATTGACTTATTAATACTTTTCCTAAGTTAAAAATACCTATATGTAAAAAAGAAAAAATACATTCCTATAAAAAAACAATATTTCTTTATTATTTTATATAAGTTTAATTTACAAATAAAATATTAAATTTATTTGAGGATTCATATTGCTTTGTTATTTAGAGTAACTTCTCTGCGATAAAGAAACTTACATCACAGTTTCAAAGAACCCAATAACCACTATTGAGAAAGATTTAAATACTTTAATAAAAAGGTGGCGCAAAGAGGATTTTATTTCTAAACAAACTTATTTCTCTCTTTATTCAAATGATTCCATACTCCCAAAAGCTTATGGTCTCCCCAAAATACACAAGGAGAATTTTTCCCTTAGAATCATTGTGTCTTCTTTGAACACAGTTCTTTACCCAATAGCAAAATTTTTACATAGAAAGATCAATGAAAGTTTAGCTCATGATCCTCAACAAGTGAACAACAGTTTTGATCTCGTAGGGTCTCTCTCGGGTATGAATATTGGCGAAGAAAATATTTTATTCTCGTTAGATGCAATATCGTTATTTACTAACATACCTCTGAATCTTGCAATGGACAGTGAAAGATGGACTTTAATAAAAAACAATACGGGCATTCCATTTGAAGAATTCATGCTAGCGGTAAAATTTGTACTTTCTCTCTTTCACATATTTCATTTTTAATCACATCATCTACAAACAGATTTTTGGCACCTGTATGGGTTCGCCCCTATCACCTGTAATAGCGAACATTGTCAGGATTTAAAGAAAAAAGCGTTAAATTCCATAAATTTGAGTCTACCATTCTTTTACCGATATATTGATGACATTGTTGCTGCAGCACCAGTGAATTCAATAGATTTTATTCTTCAGACATTTAACAGTTTTTACGAAAGATTACAATTTACTATAGAATTAGAACAAGACCGTAGCTTGAGTTTTTTAGACATTGTTTTAAGAATTGCTGACAATACAATCGTTATTGATTGGTTTCATAAAAAAACTTTTCCTGGACGATACCCAAGCAGAACAGGGAGTCAAAATGATGTCAAAGTAACTGTAAAATGATCATTAAAAGTCACTTTTCGATTAATCACGATTCACTTTGATCATTTTGTCATTATTGTGACTCGTTGTTCTGCTTGGGTACTTATCATATTTCTCTCAATATCCATTATGTCATAAGATAGGAATAGTTTTTAACTTGGTGGACAGAGCGATCTTATTGTTCCACCCGATCTTCCAACAAAAAAATTTAGAGTTGGTTATCAAATTACTTTTAGACAACGGATATCCTCTAGATTTTATTTTTAAACATGTTGGAACAAGAATAAAAAAATTGATAAATACAAAACTTTCATCTGTCTCTGGCGGAGATACGATTGTACAAAATTAGAGAGGAGATAATGAGAATACAAAAAAATTCGTTGTTATTCCGTACATCCGGAATATCTCCGAAGTAACTCATTAATAGATAAAGATAAGGTTAATGTAGGTTTTAGATGTATTGACAGACTTAATAATTTTATAAAAGTACATAAAGATAAAACGGAATTGGTTTGTAGCAGTAATATCGTTTACAAAATATGGTGTAAGGATTGCGATGCCACGTATATGTACGTGGGGCAGACGAAAAGACAATTGAAGACTCGAGTGAAGGAACATATCAATAATATTAAACTCGATCCATCGAGACATTCCGTGTTAACCCATCATAGAATAAATTATAATCATTCGTTCGATTGGGAAAATACAAAAATTTTGGACATTGAACCGTAATTTTCAGAAAAAATTATAATAATTTCCGATACATATAAAACAACAAACTAACGGAGTCAATTCACATAATGACACGGAACTTTTGCACGATTCTTATTCCTATTTACTTGACTCGGTCAATAACAATTAAAAGGTACACAATACTGTTATCTGTCTACCTCTCTGCCTCAGTTGTGTTTGGCCTGTTCTGGCGAAAGAATCATTAATGTCATAGGCGCTCACATTGTTCGTTTTTGCAGCTCGATTCCAAGTAAATCTATTTAACATTCGGGGAAATAAGTTGTAAATTATTATCAGCAACACCTATTTCAATAAAGAAAGGTCTTTCTTTTGAACATTAGATAACAAATGCCGGGCAAATATCTTTGATATCGCAATTGCATGTGTTTCCATGGTAGAGAGAAGCATGCGATTCACCATGCAATTTCGTGGTGGCGTGGCTTTGAATCCCTCTTTACATTGACAATAAAGATGGGACGAAGTAATCACACTGTGGGTGTATCTGCGCTGTCATGAAATATCCACTGCCAGACCTTCGACAACAAATTGACGATTCATGAGATCAATTCGATCACTGTTTGCCATAAATAATTGTTTGTATATACGAGAGCGCGAACACTGTATTCCGACGTTTTCATGTTTGCGAGTTCATTGTTAAGTTACATAATATTTCGATAGTCTTATGGTTGCGATTTCCTTTTTAAAACACATATTTTGGGCTGATGAAGGCTAAGTAAAGCCGAAACGTACCTATTGTACCAATGTATTAATTAATTAAAACTTGATTATTACATCTATTAATGGTTGCTCGAATAATTGACCCGTTTCTTTATATCTTTGTATTTAGAGTAAACTAATTTTTAAACAAATTACGATGCTCTAATTTAATATAAAAACTGCTTTTCAAAATTAACTTTCAATTTAACTTAATTTAATCTTTACGCATTTATATTTTAAAACATTTACAATCTTGTATGTATGTACATATGCAACATTTAAAATAAATTAGTTTATTTTTAAAATATTATAAAATGTTTATTTTTATGTTGTAAATATTTCAAAATATATTAATTTCATCTTATTCGATTTTTTATTCCTCCTACAAATTGCGTTCTCTGAAAATTGCTTGTATCTGCGTAAACCTGATAAAAAAACCAGCACCCTGCAAATTCCAGTTAGCAGAATATCTAAAATCGATGCATAAGACTTTAAGATATCTTTCAGAATTCATTATAAAATATCTTAAACATATTTCTTAAAGAACTCTTAAAGATATCTTGGAGTTATATGCGTTGATTTTAGATTTACAATATGCTGTCTAGGATGGGTCCGTTCAATAAAAAGATTAAAATAGAATGACTTATTATTGCTTTCAAATTGTTAGCGCAATTTTATTTATCTAATAAAGATGAGCATTTCCCTCTAATAAAGTTCTTTAATGCAGATAACGTCTTTCACAAAAAAATTTTATATTAGCTGAATCCTCTAAATCTTAGAAGATTTTATTCTTATATAGCTTTAAGAGGAATCCTCTGAAATTAAGAAGAAAATAGTTTAAGCACAATACTCTTACACATTCTTACAGTTAAAGTAATTTCATCTTGCATCTGCAGTATAATTAAATCTTGCTGTTAATATAAATTTCTTCTTATATACAAATTATATGATATTGTTTTAAGAAATATTATATATCCTTACTGAATTTGTTCTAAACTAATAAAAAAAGAGAAAAGTATTACGAATTAATAAATATAATTAAAAAGATCATAGAAAAAATATATACCCGGTAATACCAACTAACAATAACATTAATGTAATTTTAGTGTTAGTTGATATTAATTGGATAATTACTTATAATTTTATTTTTCTCTCTTTTGGTCTTTATCCATAAAGAGATTATTCACAAGATAAAATCATGGTTTCACAGCTCTTTTGTTCTCTCTTATTGCACCTATCTTCTCGCGCATATACAGTGTGACACTTGATTTGAAGCAATCATATGCGGAAGAACACACATTATTTTTCGTGTTGTATAAATGAAAATACTCGGTATGTATTCCCGAACACAGCATTACTCATTCACTTGGCGCGAGACACTATCGTGTCTTGATCGCATAAGATGACATTCTGCTTGAAATAAACATAATCCTCTTAATACAAGACGAAAACCGTTACAATAATATCTGATACATTTTTCAGAATAGTCCATTTTATTGAAAGAGGAATACTTTTACTATAAAATTTTTCGCTTAAAATAATATATGGTATTACAAAAAATTTTATTTTATAACTAGAATACTTTTTTTGATGTTATATTTTAAAAAATTTATGATTTAGGCTTATATGTATATTACGCACGTCATCTCTATTGCTCTGTGAATAGTGGGTATTTTTTGAAACAAGGATAGATAAGATTAAAATGTGGAAGCAAATATTTTCGGTACAAACAAGAGCGCCCTATGCTGCCCCATTTCAGGCTATTAACCTCCACCTGCATTTTCATGGATATTAATGAAGAGAATGCGTCAGGCCTCAATAATTACTTTCAAAACACTTCATCGCGACAGATTAAGCGAAAGAATCCAACGCGACACATACAGCATAAAATATAAAATCTTTTCAAAAAATATTTCTTAAAAAATATTACGAGAAATATTTTAAAAAGATTTTTAAACATGAAATTGATAAGTGGTAACATTTTTAAAAACATTTTTAAAATTTGTTAGAAATATGTTCAAAAATATTTTTTTGTACCACCCAAAAAATATTATTAGAATTATTTTTAAAAAGTTTTAACATTTTGAAAAGGTTTTAAAACATGAAAATGGTAAAACATTTTTAAAAACATGCAAAAAATTTGTTAGAAATATTTTTTAAAATATTTTTTTATACCACCCAAAAAATATTAACTAAAACAATTTAGATTTTCGAGCGAGACTGCCGCTAGGTAGACACGGAAATTTTATATCTCGTAAATAAAAGAATCTCAAAATAGAATAATGCTATGCATTATGTGATTTTTCACTTTTGTCTTAACAAGAATAGTTTTTAAAAACGAGTCCCCAAAATTGGACTCTGGATTGAAAAAAAAAAGACAATTTTGTACATGAAATATTTCCAAAAATCTTTGAAAATATTTTTTGGACAGAATCTAACGACCATAGAAATATTTTAAAAATATTTAAATCTTCATTCAAAATATTTTAAAAATATGGGGAGACTTTAAATATGCACGAACAATCGTATAGAATCATGAACGAATTATTAGCGTAAACAGAAAGAGTGCATTATCGGTCTTGTGCAAAATTAAACTCGCTAATAAAACTAATTAATTAACTCTCGAAGCATCTGTCTTGTGCAACGAGACGAGACATGTGTGCTTGAAACGTAACGTTGGAATAGTATCACGTTGTCGGATCGTCGCTGATAGCAACATCATGTCTCGTCACGATGTATATCAATGATAAGATCGTTCCGCGCGCCGATTTCCACGCTGGGAAAGACGAACGGAGCCAAACAAAAGCTCTTATCTCGCCCTTGTAACTTGGTCCTTTCAAGGAACGCTCTTTCTCGGTGCCACCTGCGGTGCATTCCATGTGCACGGATGCTCGCAGAGGCATTCATACAGCACGCTTGGATAAAACGTCTCATCAATTTAACATATGCGTCAATAAATTGCGCCTTTCGCATTACCGCGCGAGTAACAAACAGAGAAGATAAAATTACATCGTTTCCAAAGATAAAATAGCTTCAATATTTCAAATCATTTTAGAGTCATTAATCTCATCGATCGAAATACATATATACAAGTTTTCTCACTTCTTGTAATTCATTGTAGCTACTCCAGAGAACGATAGATGTCTTAACGTACATGATTAAAGATGTATGTGTCATATCTCATTATCAAAAATATAAAAATTTCATAGATTATATTATTACGTTAGAATATCTGCGTAGCATTTGAACACAATTCTTCTATTGATTCAAAAGTTATTTAATTATTTGACTTTTGCTATCGATTCTCATATAAAAATCGCATTTTATAGTACTTATTTATAAATTCGAATCAGGATTGTCACTAATTATGGATTATAAAATTCCATGACTTTTCCAAGTTTTTCAAATACGAAATAGCAATTTTCCAGGGATTCTTTTGTAACTTATGAAATATAGGAAACTGAAGCCAAAGAGTCAATTAAATGGTAGTAAACTCAATTTTATTAATTCGCAAGATACGAACTTCTTTACTTTTAACTATAAGTAATTTACCACAAGTCAGATTAACATAAACTTATTTTACTTTTATGCTTACTCCTACTATTAAGTCTGAATCTCTAAATCACCTTTATTTTATAACGGTAAAAGTTAATATTATGACATTGTTTTTGTGTGCAGAATTAAAACTAAAATAAGAATATATTTTTTTAAAAACGAAATATTTGTTAATAAACATTGTATTTTTCCAGAAGTTCCCTGAAATTCCATGACTTTTCCATGGCTTTTCAAGATATAACTAAATTTCAAGACTTTTTCAAGTTATCCAAATTTCCAGGTCGAGTGGCAACCCTGCAAATTTGATAAAAAAAATAGCATTTATCAAATTTTTTACATTTATTAATATAAGACTCTAATAAATATTCGTGCAAAAGTTCATTTGAATTCACTTACTCGCTTAAAAATAATTTACTTAAAAATTGCAAGAAATTATTGACATTTACGTTGCATAAGTCATTATGAGCCAAATTATTTGTTTCCAGATAGAATGTTCAAATATTACACAGATACTCAAACGTAATAATATAATCTATTAAATTTTTATATTTTTTATAATAAGATATGACACATACATCTTTAATGCCAGCAATTTGCTGACAGATTGTCAATGAATTCATTAGATTTTGACTTCACATCTATAGCCATCTATTCGTTCAATTTGCTCACAATCTATTATCAATCTGGATAACATTAACAGATTTTGTCATATTTTTTATAGCTGTTTACCGACATCATCACATATTATAAACTCGTGTATAATTTGATATCTTTCTTTCATCAAAAATCGGTAGCATATTCTACTCGAAATTTGTCTCTGCAGGCTTTACCATCTTGGCATTGTTGTGTTCTTTGTTATTATAGTTTCAAGATCAAAATTTAGGTCATAACCAAAAATTTTTTTGTTGTTTAGGATAAAAAAAATAAACTTTTAAATCTATTTTCCACCTATGAAGATTAACTTTGATCTCGGTTTAACTTACTTCTTAGCCTTCTCTAGTTCTAAAAATTAGAAAAAGATAAAGAGTAAATTAAATCAATATTAAAGTCAATCTATTGTTAAAAATGGGTGTAGAATTTTAAAAGAAGTATACAAAGTGCGTTCAAAAAGTTCGCGGAATTTTTGAATTTCGCGAGCTGTATAAGTCCAATTGCTACAACCACCGACGAGATACTATTAAAGATCGCTAATCTTACGGGAATTCGCGTAATTTAAAATAAAAAGTTAAAATAAGTGATTAAGAGTGAGAAACTGGTAATATAATACTAATTTTAAAATTTATTATTAATCTGATGTTTCGTAGATATGTTTATATATTTCTAATTCAAAAATTCTCGATTTTTATTAAAAACTGCAATTTTAATGTTATCATCTAAGTTTGATTATCCACAGAGATAATAACGGAACAAAAAGAATTATAATTTTAAAGCAATATATTACAGCATTATAAGTATGCATATTTATTTATAAAGCATTTATATAATAAAAAATCAAAAATTTAATAATGTATCATATTGAAATATTTGTGTTAACAATTGCAAATTTCTGTCCATTGTCGATAATGTCATCGCTCTTGAATTACCGCCGAACCCCTGGGGCCCCTTTAGTGGTCACGAAAATTTGCCCAGGGTTAACGGTCTTTAATAGTCTCTCGTCGGTGTTACAATTTTGTTATTGTTGTATTGGTCACAGATTTCAATACTGATGGAATATCGCCCGCAGAAATAGCAGAGGGATCGCACGCAGTGGAAGTATAGCAGGAGTGATAATTATTACACAGTGAGATGTACACACACAGAGAGATATATATTTATGATTCTGGCGGCAAAGTCAACATAACGTAACGTATACGAATGAGCGCGCGAGGGCGTTTGAGATCCGAAACTGTGGTGGGTATAGGTAGCACCTTAATCAAAGTAACTAGATATTCAAACTAAACACAAGCGCCATCTGCTCCAACATCCCTTCTCGTGTTGACAAGTTTGAATCAACAGATTCCCAGATATCTGATCAACTCCAGAAAACGTTCCCTGGGTAGCGGCTTCGTTAAGATGTCAGCCAACCGATGGCCTCTGTTGAGCAGTACTGTACCTCGATCACCTTCTCTCGCAAGTCCCGGATATGGTGATGGACATCTATGTGCTTAGTGCGTGCCCCGACCGATCCGATTCAATTAAACACATGCATCCTTGATTGTCTTCGTAGATAATAGTTGAACCTGTTACTGAGATATGCATATCTCTAAGCAGTTGTCTAAACCATAATAGTTCCTTACTTGCATGTGACACTGCAACATATTCAGCTTCCATCGATGATATGGCCACGGAAGTTTGTTTGCGGCTTGACCATGCCACAGTTCCGTCTCCTAGACGAAAGACATATCCACTGGTCGATTTCCTGTCGACTTTATCTCCGACCCAATTTGCGTCTACAAGCATTCCAGCTCCGCTTTACCTGCTGAAGACAACTTCAATTTCTTGTCTATCGTAGATACCAGATAACGTATTACTCTTTTGACTGCGTTCCAGTCTCGTATTGTTGGTTTCTCGACGTGGCGGCATAAAATTCCTACCGCCATGGTAATGTCCGGTCTAGACACCGTAGCGATGTGTAATAACGATTCAATGGCTTGTCTGAATTTTGAATTATTCAGTAATCTTGTACTATTCTCCGATCCTGAATTCAAAAAACCTGTTTCCATCGATGTGGCCACTGGTCTTGGTTTCAATAGACTCTCCCAGCAGTTTGACAATTTCCCCTTCTGGTTAAGCAAAAACGATCCGTCTTCTTTGCGTTCTATGTGAATTCCTAAATAGTGATTGACGTTTCCCAAATCCTTGATACGGAAGTGTTTTTGAAGATTTCTGCTTATCCTTTCAATCATCTTCTCAGTTGTGCCAGCCATTAGAAGATCGTCCACTTAGAGTAGTATGTAAGTTGTAGTTTCATCCTTTTCCTTTCTTGTATATAAACATTGATCAGCTTTCCCTGGCAGAAAACCTATCTGAGCAAGTGCCTTTGTTGCTCGCTTATTCCAAACTCGAGCCGATTGCTTAAGACCGTAGAGACTTTTCTTTAATCTTAAAACCTTGGATTCTTGTCGTCTCTGAAAACCTGGTGGTTGCTCCATAAATATCTCTTCACATCCAAATGACGTACATGTAATTTCTTTTGAGCTGCTATAAGAAGTAAAGTGCGAATGGTTTCATGCTTGACTACTGATGAGAATGTTTGGTCATAATCCTCTCCGTAGGCTTGAGAGAAACCTTTAACCACTAATCTAGCTTTATAAGTATGAACTCGCTGTTCCTCATCTGATTTGGCCTTGAACACCCATTTACATGTAATTGCTTTCTTCCCCGGTGGAAGATCAGTGAGCTCCATACTTTGTGCTCATTTAGAGATTTTATTTCTTCTTTGGCTGCTGCCATCCATCGCTCTCGTTCCTGCAATGGTAATTCTAGCATTTCAGTCCATGAGTCTGGCTCTGTAATCGAATTCGTTTGTGCTCTATATATCAATCTCGAAAGAGGTACTCCTTTATTTGTTCGTTGTTCCCGTCTTTGTGGTTCTTTCGACGTAACAACTGGTGTCTCATATCCTTCTTCACCCGATGAATAGTTCTCAGATTCTTTTTCTGAATCGGTTCCACCATTTTTCTCTTCTTCTGTTGGTGACATTTCGTAGTCAATGGTCCTGGGCTGTATTGTTCTATTATCATTCGCCCCTTCTCAATCCAAGATTTAATGTAAATTTGTCCTCTCGGTATCATGCTCTATTATTCTTACAGAATGGCTGATCCAATACAATTTGTGCTTGGATTTAGAATTCGATAACCTTTAGTGTTTCCGTCATAGCCAACTAATACACCTTCTTCAAACTTGTCATCCCATTTCTTGCATCTTTGCTTAGGAACGAGTGAATAAAATTTTGAATATTCGAATATGTCTAAGATCCGGCTTTTCTCCAGTGAATAACTCTACAGGAGTTTTATTGATGCTTCGACTTACTATTCGATTTTGTAAATACGCTGCAGTTAATACCGCCTCTCCCCAGAAGCGATTATCCAGGCCTGCATCCAATAACATACACTTCGCGGATTCTGTTAATGATCTGTTTTTCCGCTCTACAACTCCATTTTGTTGCGGCGTGTACGCCACAGTGAGTTGATATTCAGTGCCTTCTTTTCTTAGAAAGTTGGTTAGCTCGGATGTGACATATTCCCTGCCATTATCCGTTTGTAAGGCTATAGACTTCCTTCCAAATCTTGTTGACATCATAGAGATGTATTCCTTTATGACGTTCGGAACCTCATCCTTCGTTTTTAGTAGGCATATCACTGTAAAACGGGAATAATCATCAATTAGAGTAAGAAAATATTACCATTAGGCGTAGCAGTTTGCATTGGTCCACATAAATTGGAGTGAATCAATCTCATAGGCTTTTTCTCTCTTCTTTTACTTTTCGGAAACTTTGTTTGAATTTTCCTTTGATACAGTGATCACAAATTCTCTCGTCAGAGCATGCGATTATTTTTATTCCTGTAGCTAATCCTTCCTTTGATAAGCGTTTTATTGCCTTCAGATCCCTGTGACCTAATCAACGATGCCATTGATGAAAGCATGTCTTCACTCTAGCTGTAACTTCTATTCCGGTTGTCTTTAATCTGAACATAATTCCGCTATTCTCTGCTTTTGCCACTACTTGCCGTCCTTTATAAACAGTGCAGTCGTTTTTCTTGAATGCTACTTCAAATCCATGTTCTATTATCTTGAGTACCGAGATTAATTCGCCATCAAGTCGTGGAATGTATAACACATTTTTAAGTTCTATTGTCTGGATGCGTTTATCTGAAATCCTGCACTTTAAGTGACCTTCTCCAATTCCAGCTACTTTAACTGGTGAACCGTCAGCAAGGAATATCGTCATGTTCGTATCTTGTAATACTGTGAAAAAATTTTGGTCATTTGTCATATGGTTCGTGACTCCCGAATCAACATACCATACTTCAATATTAGCGGCTCGAGCTTCTTCTCTCACACTGAACGTTATTTGATTATCTTGAATTCCACTCTTAGCTTCCGCGATCGCTTTTCCTGACTCTGTACTTGAACCTCTCTGCTGTAGAGATTTCCTAAAAAGTCTACACTCAGCCTTAACGTGTACCTGTTTATTACAGAAGTTTATTACATGTTCGCGTCTCTTTGTTATCTCTTTTGACAATTCGTCTTCCTTTCTCGCTTTCATTGATACGGCTATGATTACTTGGATTCGCAACTGCTGACTGAAGTGCCACCTCAGAATTCTTGTCACTTGACTCATTGCTTTCCATGCGCCTTTGGTATTCGTCCAACATCTTTCCGGTTACGTATTCAACTGTGAAATCTGCCTCTCGTCTCTTCCCTCGAGCGCTGTAACAAATCCCGAGTATGATTCTGGTAAACTTACCAATAGAACAGCAACTATTTCCTCATTTTCGAGAGGCCTTCCTGATCCGCGTAGCAATCCAACCACTTCCATAATTGCATCGATGTGATTGCTCATAGATCCACTACGATAATGAATACTATACAATTTTCTCCGGAGATATAACTTACTGCCAAATATTGAACGTTCATACTTCCTTGATAGTGCTTGCCATGTATCAAAAGCGTTGTCAAGATGTGCGAAATGTATTAGTTGACTGTCTTCTACACTTAACGTTATTGTTGCTTTGTTATTGCGCTTCTTCCACGTCTCGTCGGATTGTGCCGGCTTGGGCTCACTTACGATGTCCCATAAATCGTCGCGTATCAATATTGCACGTACCTTGGTTTTCTAGAAGATATAATTACCTCCATTCAATAATGGGATATTGAATTTCACGTTGTCTTACGCCATCCTAGAGGTTATGTGTACGATTGCTTTTTACTCGTGTTATGTATCTCGTTTTTTTCGTTCGTCTTCCTATGACTGGGTCCATAACCTGATGGAATATTGCCCGTAAAAATAGCAGAGGGATGGCACACAGTGGAAGTATAGCAGGAGTGATAATTATTACACATGATGAGAGGGACTGTCCCGATTGCGCACATAAACTATCGGACACAAGAGTATTTCCCAATCGGACACGGTTTCGATCGGACACGAACCCTATTGCGCACAGACCCGATCGGACACGGACTCTATTGCACACGGACCCGATCGGACACGGTTCCGATCGGACACGGATTCAATTGGACACAGTAACGATCGGACACACATCGTTTCAATCGGACACGGACCCGATTGCACACTACCCGATTGCACACAGACCCGATTGCACACGGACCCGATTGCACACGGACCCGATTGCGCACGGACTCGATTGCGCACGGACTCGATTGCTCACCGACACAATTGCCCACCGACCCGATTGCACACG
>QKQZ01043409.1:217-19116 GCA_003595255.1 Solenopsis fugax | reverse complement strand
TTGATAATGAACTATGTGATCACTTATGTATTATTGTAATAAAGTGAATAATAAATAAATAAATAAACTATAAGTGTGTAGTATTATATTGCAATATTAAAATTAAATGTTTTTATATTGAAAATCTTTGATAACAAATAAAATTTTCTCAGCAAACGAAAATGAATTGAAATGGATAGAAATAAATTTATTTTGACATTCTCGAATTCACGCTTTAAATTTTTCTAATCCATTTAAATTCAAAAATAATCTAATATATAAATACATGCGAATTCAATATGATGAATAACTCATCATTTCTTGTTTGAATTCATTTAAATAAAAAATAATACAATGGGAATATAAATCCATCCGCATTCAAAATAATGAATAGCGCATTTTGTATTTGAATTCATTTGAATCCAAAAATATTCTGGAACTCTAAAGCGCGAACTTGGATAAATTAAAATGAACTGCAATTTTTAATTCAATTAAATTAATTTTTATTTGCTGGGCAATTAATGTAGAGTTACTTCGATATTAATTCAATCGAAGTTTAATTCAACTCACAAAACTGTTTACAAAATTTTTAACTATACAATCGTCGCTAAGTAAAAAAATAGTAAGTTAAAAAAAATTCATACAAACCATATTAACAAAATACTGCAGGTATTAATTTCTAAGTTAATCGCCAATTAACTTAATAAACAGCAAAATTGTTCAGAGCAAATAAATTTCGAATTCTGATTTAATATTTCTTCCTGTGTTCAAATTAAAAAAAAATATTTTTATTTATGTTAACAAAACATTGTAGGTATTATTTCATAAGTTAATTACCGATTAAATTAATCAAATTTGATCGAAGTTACCCGCTGATACTACCTGTCGGCAATCGCAGCGAACTTCACGACGCTCCATGCGACATAATGGGCACGGAAATCGATCTTTCGATTTGTAAAAAGGTTCGATCAGCTACGAGTCGTCGAGGGCGCGTTTTATCGACACGCGAGCGTGTCTTGTTTACTAATATAACGGGCGTCTAATCAATAAAAGAGAAAAAGAAAGAAATGGCTCTCTACGACAATCAACACTGGCTCTTATCGCACATCAGAGACAGCTTTCTCGCGACGGACGACACAGGTTTGTACTCGTAATGAATCTAGGTTAGAAACGTTGATGGAGTAATCGCGAGACGTTGCTCCGATCTGGAAATGTCCTGACATAATAGATATTTCCGATAACGTCAATGCTCTTGTTGCAAGATGAACTCGATAAAAATTAATTGTCTAAATATTAATGCAACTTATTAATAAATAAGCTAAATGTATTAGTATAGAGTATTATGTATCTACATTGTAGTGTATTTAAAATTGTAATTATTTTAATGTGCTGCATATCTCGTATTGAAAGGTATGTGCGACATGGTGATACTAGGGGAGGATATTCCTAAACAATTGAAGAAAAACGGAACACTGCAATGTTACCCTGGTATGGAAGAGAGTGACGACGAAGATTTGGATGCAATGGGGGAATCGTATGACATACAAATGGGTATATATTTCTATTTTCTATTATTTTACGAGGACAGTTATATAAAACTCTAATCAGAATTGATCCATTCGAGATTATCCACCAAATAATGTTGACAGAATATAAATTGTTGTAATTAGAATTAAAGTGTAATTATTTCTAATTGAATTGTTCAATCACACAACACTCTTCTGCTTGCAATATTGTTCTAGAAATGGAATTCAGTCACAGACAGAGATCTAATACTGCACAAAGACTAGAAAAAATGGACATAGAAAGGAAAAAGGCTTCCAAAGTCAAGCATGTCAAATGGGAGCATAATCCTAGTGCAGTGACGCCTACAGATCAATCAGATCTATTTCAGAGAAAAGATTTTCGTAGGAAAATTCCACTGAAAAAAGGACAATCTCTTTTATCGGAGCAACTCGAAAAGTGTCCACATTTACCACCGAATCCATTCAAGGACTATGCCATATTTGATGGCAATGTATGTAATATTAATTTTTCGTTTTCCTCAAAGAGTTTGTCTCCAAAAGATGTATTAAAAAATAAACATGTATTTTCTCTCAAAGTTGCTTGTAACAAAAAATGGAGATTATAAATTAAAACTTTTTTAGCTTTATAGATTTACAATATATTCAAAATTTTCTTTGCAGGCGCAGGTGAGCATCTCTGTGAGAAAGTACAGAATATTCATGTGTATGCTGCCGAAAGAGGATAGAATGTATCCGCTTCAAGTGGCGGTGGTGATAACGGCACGGGTGCTGGATTTCATCGGGTTGATCTGTTACAAATATGCAAGTGAACATCCCGATCATAATTTGAAGTTTGTAAACAAGTTACTTCGCATTATCTGAACGCGTATTCCTTATTCATGACGTCTCTGTCGGTCGTTATTTCTAGGGAGGACATCTCGCATTATGGACTATATATTACCGAGGACGACGGTGAGATAGACTCGGCCTTTCCCTGTTTGGACCCGCAAGAAACTATTTCCAAATTCGAATTCACTACGCTGGGCCTGATTGAAATGAAGCCGAGCGATAAAGCACGACACAACACAACCTTTTACATTAAGAAAAAAGATGAGGAAGACCTGGAGGGTAAAGCCAAGGAGCAGGAAGAAGTTGCAAAGGACTTGGCTAAAATGGAGGGTCATACTACCGCGATGGAGGCGCCATTGTATCAATCTTATAGGTAATTTCTCAATAGATTACATTGAATATAATATCAAGTTTTTTTTATGCTTTTAAAATATTTCAATATAATAGCTAAATGAAAATAACAATTAGTAAATTATTAAAATAAAAAAATATAGAAAATAAATATTGTTGAAAATTAAGTTATAGAAACAAGAGATGAATATGACATCGATAATTGCTGAGATGTATTCAGATTGCATAAGCATATGTACATCTTTAATTACAGGGTATATATAATAAACAAAATGCGAGCAAAGACTGAGATTCATCTTGGAATATCGGGTGAGAAGATAGAGATAGATCCGGTAATAACGGGCAAAGGTGCTGCTAGGTTTTGGAATAGACAACGGGCAGTCAGTTATCACATAGACAACATCGCTTGGTGCGAAGTGACCGAGACTAAGGGATCGAAAACTATATTTACACTGGTTTATACTCCGCAATCCAGCGTTCCGGATAATATTTTGAGTCAGTTGTTTCTTTTTTACATAATTACACATTGCTTGCACGATTTTCTTTTCAAAAAAGGAAAATTTTAAAGAAAATTATTTTTCACAAATTTCAAACAAGCTTTACAATAAAGATTAAATCATACTTTCTCTATTCAATTTCCTATTTATAGGACATCTTTCTAAATCCTTTTCAATCTTTCTCTTTTCTTTATGTGTATCTAAGTATTTTTTTAAATACTTTTTTAACCTTTCAAAAAAAAAGTCAAGAACTGGATTAATGTTTCATAGATGATATTTTAACGATACTAATAAAGTTTGCTCTTTTTAGTTGAACCTGCAGTTTCTTTTTTTTTTTTTCCTTTAAAAGGAGGAAAGATGAACCGTGCAAGAAGTTCAGCTAAAAAGAACAAATTTATGACTTACAGGTCAAAGTCATTCGCTTCATCAGTCGGCATCTTTCAAGAATCACGATTTCGAGGCGGATTCGGTGACTGCTGAGGAGATCGTACGGAAAATCAATCACATCCTGGAATTGCATAGCAGCCAGTCAAGAAAGGAATATCTCGCACAGAAGGAGAGGAAAGCAGCGAGGAGAAAGAGTTTTCATCTGCACAGATGACAACTCTATTGGTTATTCCGTACGATTTTAAATTATTTGAAACATTGAATATTAGTATATTACAGAACGTGATTGTAAAAGAGTCACTCTAAAATCAGAAATATTCTTCATATATGATCGAATCAATATCTCGAATCTCGTTGACGTGCCAGAAATGGTGAAAGAAGACGGTATTCCACAGATATAAAGTTAAATGTTGTATAATATTGTGTGGTAAATTATTTCATATTTATTGCATTTCATCTCTATCTCATGCGAATACGCTATGTACACAATCGTAGCACATAAATAAGCATTGTATAATCAATCATGCATAGTGTTATCATATTTAATTAAATGTTATTTATACTTTTACTATGATGCTCCTATTATCTGTAAATTTGTAGAATTGAATGAATAAACTAAAACTATTATTAATACTAAAATTACATCTGTTTTATTGTTCTGAGAGTTTAATAACGTCTAGAGTAGCCTTGGCTATATTTTTCTCCATTCTCTCCATGAATCTCTGATTTAATTTATGTACATTCTGACTGAGCGTAGATATTTTCAAGGTCACATCCTGTAATTTCTGACTATTTCTGCAGATGTGTTCATAATTGGGACGTGTCAAGACAAAGATTCTCTCGGCCTCTGTCAGTACATTTATATTGAGAACTTGTCCCTGTGTCTCCGTGCTTGTTTTCTGCTTACTCAAGTTTCTCCGTTGAGTCTTGCGTTTCTTGTATTCCTGCTGCCAGTCCTTTCGCTCCTGCCTAAGTTTCTCTATATATTCCTTCAAATCAAAAGCCTCATCATTCTTTGCAATGCATTCCTCTTCATCTTTGTTTGGTGTGAGTTTGATATTTCCAATGGTTATAACTTCATTGACGTCTATGACGTCTATGAAAAAATAATTATAATTACTACAGTAATTTTGCTCCAGAGCTCAGCAAATATATTCTTTATATAGAAGACACATATTATGAATAAAATTATAAGAAATAGCTACATTTATAAAAGCAGTACCCTTAATGGAGACAAACATCTTTTTATCTTTAAATTCAGTACTTCAATGCATTTTTTTTTGCAATATGTCAATTTGCAAAGTGAACTAACCTTCGTCACGTGCCACGGAAAACCGCGTGTGGAAAACTGACGACCTTCGTTTGTGGACGACCTTCTCAGATTTAAATTCTTCATCAAAATTCGATAGATCAGACATTATTGAACGATTTGTTGTATTTGTTGTTATGAAACACCATTTCTCGTCAATGCATACACAACGCCGCGCAATATGGCGGAACAACTTTCAAACTGTTTTGAACGGACTCTCGCATGGAGCACGTGATGTGTGTCGACTAATCAGAGAGGATTGGAGGAATCAGCTGATTCTATCTGTGGCTCACGTATGATGTAAATATACGTTCCGCTTACGAAGGTTGTGTTCCAAAATTCACTGCCAGTACTGAAAAATCTACAGTGTATAGTGCATGTATCGTAAATTATAGATTTTTAGTGTTGATAATAAATTTTGGAACAACTCATATAACATTATACCAGAAGCCTGAAAGTGGTCATGCCTACGATTTAGCTGATACGACGCCATCTCTACAATGTGGACATCCACTACGATGCCAATGTACAATCGGTCAATACCTCGGAAGGCACGTCACCCGACTGTTGGCACACCTGGCGAAGGGAGCGCCGAGCGCGCGTACACGAACTTCAAATTTTTCCTATCCTAACGGTTTTTGCGCGATTCATTGATTCGTCTTGTCGCGATTTGCAAGCGCAATCGAGGCGCGAATACTGAAACATGGGGACGAATAAACAGATACAAATGAATTGACTCACCGTTCGTCGCTGCTCGCTTCGTCCACCATCCAGCTCCGTCTCGGCCGAAACTCTCAAACGTTCGAAGATCCAAGATCCTGCTCACGACGATTCGTCTTGATTCACACTTGGCACGAATGCGCGACACTTCGTTTTTGGCACTCCTGGTATGCACGCGCGTCGGAAACTCGGGATATGAAGCAACGGAGAAGATGCGAGACACGAGTGAACGCGACGCGACTTCGCACCATCGCGTCCGACGCGACGGTTGAAGCAACACGATGGCCACGCGAACGCGGCACGCAGTTGGCACGAACGTCCGACATTTCACTTCACTTTCGGCACTCTTGAAACATTCGCTCGCGTCAAAAACTTGTACGGGACAGGACGAAGATGCGAGTTGAAATGCGCCGCAACGTGTCACGGCTTTGCACCGTCCCGTCCGACCGCCTGACCAACCGACCGTTGCCGTTTGAGCGACACTGCGTAGCGGCGTGAAGCCAATATGGTCGCCGCGCAGGCGCACGACGTCCCATGTATGATCCGCATTAGCTCGCTACTTCCGGAACGTCCAGGCGGCGCTGAGTGTCGTCCCCCTTTTTTCCGGGAGGGGAGTTTGTACCCCCTGCTGCCAAAAAGGGGCAGCCAGTGTAAGGAGAGTGATGCGAAAATTGTCAAATATCGGGCACATGACGGCGGTGTGGCGAGCCCGGTGAGCCTTGGCGTTGGTGGTGTGTGTGGCGTACGTAAAGAAAAAAAAAATTTTTTAACTAAAAAGCAAAGAAACCAAAACAAACACGTAGCCGCGTTAGCAGCGCCGAGGAGTCACGGCGTGCGGGCGCGATGTCGAGCACCCTGGAGAAGAAGATCATGAATCTGGAGGAGCGGCTGCGAGCGGAGAACGAGTCACGGGACCGAGACAGGCAGGTCGGCGGTGAGATTGGCGGCCCGGGCATGGGCCTGCACTCTTCGTCATCGTCGTCGTCATCGTCGGCGGCGACAGGCCCCGCGTCCAGTCCTGCGCTCCGCAGACCTAGGCAACGTAAGCAGCCTGCTCTAATGTGTACGAAGATCCACCCCGCGAGTCCATCCTGGATCCTCTTCTTTCCCAGATCGATACGATCCATCCCCGACGACGCGTTCGCGGATGTGTGTACAGGTTATGTTGACTATCGTACTGTTGATTGATCTCCACTGTTGATTCCGCGATTCCAATAAGATCTCCTTTCCTCATTCTCCTCATTTTTATCGTCTGTTTTTGCTTATATCGAACCTGACTCGCTTGCCATTTGATCTACTCCGATTTTTGCTGAACCAGTTTTACAATCGTTTATTATTGTATCTGATTTGAAAAGTTCCATGTTTACTGGTAAGTGGTGCAATACAACAATAGCTTTTAGGAGAAGATTTAATATTAATATAGCTCAATATATAATATATAGGTTTATAATATAGCTCGCACACAATGTTAAAATAAGAAACTATTGAATTTATTAAATCTAAGCTTGATAAAGTTTTTGGAAAAATAACTCAAATACTTTTTAACATTAATATTAAGATTTTTTCCTAGCTATTAGTACAAACTTACAACATATATTGAATTATAAAGAAAGGTTTAATTATAAATAAATAGCTACAACTTAACACAAAGTAATATATTAAAATACATATTTCTTGATAGTTGGGGAGATGGGTACCCCAACACGACCCAGAAAACAGCTAGATCTGCCAGTGTCACAGATGACACCGCCAAAGATGCATGACAGCGAGGTTGACTTAAAGCTGCAGGAAATTATGAAGATGAATGGGATCCTGAATATCAATGGCCAAAGGTATCAGACGGAGATGAAAGATTTAGAGCATCTGGGCGAACTTGGTAACGGCACCTGTGGACACGTTGTCAAAATGAGGCATAAACCGAGCGGCGTGGTAATTGCTGTGAAGCAAATGCGACGCTCTGGGAACGCAGAGGAAAACAAAAGGATAATCATGGATCTCGATGTCGTGCTCAAGTCGCATGACTGTCCATACATTGTACAGTGCCTGGGCTGTTTCATTACTGAATCCGATGTTTGGATTTGCATGGAACTCATGGCGACGTGCCTAGACAAACTATTGAAGCGTAGCAGGCAGGCAATACCAGAAGATTTTTTAGGAAAAGTTACAGTAGCAGTAAGTTTTTTATTGCTTTTGTTTATAAGTCTTGTTCCAAGTTTCTAAATTGTTTGAAAGTTTTAAGATTATTGTAAAAGAGATAAGATATCCAGAAAGAAGGGGGGGGGGTAATTTTATCACATATTATTTTCAAAATTAAAATATTTCTTTACATTGATTTTTTTCCCTTCAAATTTGAACTTAATTGTAGATTGTTTTCATAATAATTTTGAAATTATTGAAAAGCCGATTTTACGTTACGATATATTTATTCTCTTTAGACTGTAAAGGCGTTGTCGTACCTGAAAGAGAAACACGGTGTAATTCATAGAGATGTGAAACCTAGTAATATATTACTGGACGAAACGGGAGGGGTAAAACTTTGCGATTTTGGGATCTCTGGTAGACTGGTTGACAGCAAAGCGAAGACGAGGAGCGCGGGATGCGCGGCGTACATGGCTGTGAGTAGATATGGTATCACAATGTAGAAGAATGTTCAAATTTTCTGAATAATGAAATAATTGTGCGTTTCTATCGTTCTTTATGTAGCCTGAAAGGATAGATCCACCAGATCCTACTAAACCGGATTATGATATAAGAGCGGATGTGTGGAGTTTGGGCATTACTCTGGTGGAACTAGCTACAGGAGTATTTCCTTATCGAGACTGCAAGACTGATTTTGAGGTAAAATTTTCTATAGTCGAAATCTTTATAAACATAAATAACTTAATTATTAATTTAAATCACTCACTAGGAGTAGAGAATATGTCTGCGGACAGCACGAACTTATGTACGATAATATTGTAGAGTTACTATAATTGATAATTTAATATATCTCTTGAAAAATACTATTTTAGAGTTGGTTGTGTTTATAGTTTATACAATCCATATTTTCAGTTCTATTCAATCGTATATTCAAGTGAAACACGAATACCTTATACAACATTAATTAACAAATATTAAATTCAATATTGATAGATAGATTAATGAATTCTAAAGTTAAAAATACAGATTTATGCTTGTTATTTTATCATTTTACTTGTTTCTATATTTATTATTTTATTCTATTCACATATTGCAGGTACTGAGCAGAGTAGTACAAGACGATCCTCCGTCTCTTCCGGTGGATGCTCCCTTCTCCAAGGAGTTCAGAAGTTTTGTCAGCTGCTGCCTCACGAAGAACTACAAGCATCGGCCAAAGTACCACAAGCTCATGGAACATGCCTTCATTCGCAAGTACGACGTTCTTCAGGATGGCGAGACAAATTTCGCTTTAACAAATTCCGGCTGTCAATGGTTCGGCAAGGTCATGCGGCAGCTAGAACCAAGGTGGGAACCAAGGTCTGCTAATTGCTGTTCACTGTACGCTTTTCTTAGATTAGACGTAATATTTAGGATGTTTAATATTATTATGATAGGAAAGACGAGACCATGATGTAATCATTAAGAACGCTAGCGTTAATAGCGAGACCGCGAACTTTTAAACATAGCATGAAATTCCTGACTAATAAAGATACTGATCTCTGGTTTGGTTATCTTTTTTTTCGTCTTTTGGCAATAACCAGGTTTTAATTGCGTTTTTACGAGCGATTTTTATAAAGACTTTATTGCACTTAACATATCCACGGTCAGTGAGTTTTGGACCGAAGTTTTACGAATTGGCCTGTCGTTGGATGTTGCGATTATACGAAGATTGTACCAGAACTATAGCATCTTTGACGTTTAGCCAGCAGATTCTCTCGTTGATCGCACATCGACTTTCACATCTGAAGTATAATTGATTTGCGAATTTGTTGAAGAATTTACGACCGAAGAGAGACGCGATATACTCGCGGAACATCCGGTATATACAATATTTACCTTTGATACTGCTTTGCAAACAAAAACACATTTACAGTTCCTTCTCTCAAAATTAAAAGTTTGCGTGCGTGTTGAATTGTGTTACAGCGTTGAGCTTGAGGGAGGCAGCGCGGCGTAGCATCCTCTCCCTTTCTCTTGTTCCTTTTTCCTTTCCTACTTCCGCTCCTTCCCGGACAAACTGAAAATCCCCGAAAGAGACTTTAAAAAAAAAAAAAGAAAAAGAAAAAAGAAACGCTAGACTATCCCACTACTCAGAGTATCCAAAAATCTGCCCGATTTTCATTTCGAGTTGTTTGGTTTGTGCACGCGCCTGTTACACACCCCACCCTTCAACCCCTACTCACGGTAAGCATTGTTTTTTTATTTATTTCAATATATTTTCGTTTCTTTCTTTTCGCCTACTTTGGTTGCGTTTAGCGTAGCGTTCGTTCACTCCGTCGTGATGCACGCATTATTTTTCCCTGTGCACATGCCATTTTTCTTTTCTTCCTTTGCAAATTGATTTATTTCGTAAAATAAATTCTTGGCTATTGCAGATATCGGGGACGAAATTGCTGCAGCGAAATTAACGTGATAAAGAAGATTATGAATCGTGTGGATATCTTATAAAATTATAGAATATAAAATTTTCAATCGTATCATTTCCTTTCTTAATTTTATTAGAAAAATATTTAAAAAGAAAAATTTTTCTAAGATTCTTCGTTATTTTAAGTTTTCGCCGTGAGCAGCTCGTTCCATGACTTACGTGACGACACGAAAGATTCTGATTTCGCAGCATAATCCTTCAATATGGTATCTTTTTTAACAGAAAACTTATGTCTTCTCATCTGCGTTTTGCATGCTAACAATTAACGATTAACGCGCTGTTCTAACTTTCATTAACTCTTCTGGACTGAGGTTTTTTTGCAGAGTCATCATGATACAATTATTGGATGATAGTGGTACATATATACATACGCATATACCGAAAGAATCAGATCGCACTTTCATGCTGAAGAAAAATCAATCGTATCCATAAATCTATCTTTGAGAAAATTTCATTCGAATGGCGATTTAGTTCCAGATTACCAGGAGGTCAACAGCAGCGAGTTTCGGGCCATGTGTCCTTGAAGCAAACAGTCCACCTTCGAGCGCAACCTGAGATGCCAGCTTTCCTGAGGAGCAACATCAATAGCGGCATCAGAGAGCCGCCGAATTGCGGGTTTCTACCGTTCCATCAGCGCTCCAATAGCGAGAACAACGCAAACTATGTGCCCTACAGTCCGTACGCTCTTCGTCGGAGGGAAATCGCTCGACCGTTCTCGCCACCGATATCTAAGGAGGCGATGGATCAGCCGGAGCCAAACTTGCCACCGCGATCTTTTTCACCCTATCGGCAGTACGAGCAGAGCATCACCAGGCACGATTACAACTCCTCGACTCGCTGCTCAACATCGAATGGTCAAGGTAGACAGGAGACGACGACCACGACGACGACGACGGCGAGACCATTCTCTCCTTACAGGGCTCAGGACGCCAGTTTGGATAGCAATGATCGACCGTACTCCCCATATCGCAGTAGCCGTTACGAGGAGCGCAACGGTAGCAACAAGGCGGACCGATGGCAGGGAGGCGTCTCGAGGTCACTGAGTCCCTTTGCTAGAGACTATTCGCCCTGGCGGCGAGAAAATGTTGATCCGCCCAACGTTATTCAACCACCATCTACCACATACGACAACAGCGGTCGTTACTCCCCTTTTCTACAGCAACGACTCGTGCAACCACCGTCACAGCAATCTGCGACACTTCAGACCTACCCACAGACGCAGAACATCTACGGTAGTCCAATGATCAGCCGCAAGAGGTAATTATATATACGTTGGAAGGCTTTGGTTCATCTATATTAAAATGCACTGATTGTCAGAATCCTCTTTTGGGACATTACCATTTAGAACTTATATCATTGAAGTATGGTTGTGTAAGATACTTTACCATTTTTATTCCTTTATTTACAAAGATATTTGATCGACTACATTAAATATTTTATATTTATTCTACATTTTTTATTCATTTTTTTGTGTCTATTTTTTAAAAATTAACAAAATAAATGATAATGAGGCTTGTATGATTTCAAAATTAAAAACAAAATTTGGGCTTATGAGCCGTGCTAGGTGTTATACACCATGGTCAATAACGAAAACAATTGTAGTTAAATATAATTTTGTTTTTAATTTAGAATTCTATTTTTTAATTTAACTTACTATATTCAACAAAAAAATATCACATTCTCTAAATCTTGTAGTGAACTGCCACTCTAAAAATGTGAAAATCAAGCATGTGCAATTTTTCGAGTGATTTGTCATTCTAATAAGAGTAAAAATTTACTTCTGTGAAGTAAAAATTCACTCCTACAAAGTGAAAATTGAACCTGTGCAATTGTTTTGAGTAATTTTTTACTCTACGAGATTTAGAGAGCATGTATTTTTTTTATCAATTAATCAGAAAATTTTATTAAAAAGCATAATAAATATTGTTACTTATTTTATGTCTTACAGGTTTCCTTCGGAGCCGCCACCGCAGGGATCCCACGGCTCCACTAGTCCACAGTTGTTGATCTCTCGTTTCGCGCACCAGCTGAAACAGGAATCGCCGCCGTCGTCGCTGGTGATGCCACCACAGCAAATTGTTGGTTCAAAGGAGTCCGCGAAGAAGCGTTTCGCGTCTTACGTACGCCTTAGGCTCGGCAGCGAGCGCGCTCCTTCACCGGAACCACCGCCGAGATTGAGTCGCGGCGAGTCTCCGCTTGCCCTTAGGAGGAATTTAATCGAACAGGCGTCTCCTTCTTTTCCGCGAAGGTGCGTGTCTCTTCCTTTCGATCGCTTTGCTCGCTAAAGAAATAATTTCTAAATTATAATTACTAAATTATATAATCATCATTGATGAAATTGCTTTGATGAAATCGAAAGGAATAATGCATATATAACAAATGATTGGGCCTCTTTTAGATATGTTTCGCCTTCTCCGCCCCAACCGCCGCCTAGGAGATTGTCGGAAAGCAATTCCGTGCCTGGTAGCCCGCAGCACTTGCGAGCTCGCCTGCGCTACACGCCCGAACCTCAGAGGAGACCTCCGCCACCATAACCCACCGCTACAATCATTAAGCCTTATTATTATTCCTTGTTGGTGCCATATGCGACTACAGATACCCGGACAACGATCACGCGTACCACGTAGCAGAGAGGTGCATCGTTATCCGGCAACGGTTGCGCGCACGGAGCGAGTCACAGAACGTGTAGATGCAGATGTACACGACGTATTCTCGAACATTGAAAACCAAAAGAAAAATATAAAAGGAGCAGCGCGTTCTTAATACTCGAACCGTTGCGAATTTGGAGTGCGCAAGTCGAAGATTTGTACGGGAACGTCGATTTAGCGTGCGAAACGACTGAAATCGCGGCAAGTATTTTATCTTGATTTGACATTTTCACGCATTTGGATTCGCGGACGCTTCGAACGCGAGAATTGCCTTAAGAGATACGAGGATTTATATACTAGCTAGTGTGAATATTTCAGATCTCTGAAAAGACTTCCGAGTATTTCAGATTTCTGATCGAAGAATATTTTCTGAATTCCTTATTGATGTTAGGAAGGACGTAGGGAAGAGTGAGACGTCTTTTTCGAGTTTAGAACGCTTCACACGCTAAAGTCGTTGTAAACGTAAACTTCTGCACGGTCAAGTAGCTTTTAGCTAAATCACGCCGACTGCCTCGGTTTGATTGATCCTGGCGCGCGAACCAATCTTTTCTACAAAACAAGAGAAAAAATAGTGTAGGTCAATCCTTAAAAAAAAGAAATGATTAGATAGGTTCAATACAAATTTTCGCCGAACTCTTTTGCCTCGACTGTTTTTCTAAATGGAAGAAAGAAATCGATTAGGACTAGGATTAATGTTATAACCGAGACTGCGATCGGCGCTTCGAGGCCCGCGTGCACACGTTTTACATACATGAGGGGGTTGTTCGCATCGCGTGTGAACGGTCCTCGCGACGTTTGCAGCTTGCACGGCTTTTCTTCGCCGCCGCGAGATGCGAATTGATCTGCCTTCGTCAATAATCCTCTTCTCGACGTGTATTTATCGCGATAGTACGCAACGAGAAATATATATGATGCTCAACTTTTTATATCGTTTGCGTATTTAAAAAAAAAAGGTAAGCGACAGAGAAGTGCGGCATTAATCGCGTTGCATCGCGATGATTTTTCTAAATCAGCCTCGATAACACACTATACATACATACATACATATATATTTATGTATATACATATATATATGGCATCGTGAAAAATGCGTAAACCGTTCCTATCGCTCTTCGTTTACGCTTCTTTCGAATCTTGAAAATTTTGTCAAGGGAAGGAGAGATGGAATAAGCGCAACGAAACTCGCTCTCTTCTCTCGGACGGCCTTGCGGTACATCCTCTGTGACTCGAGTTGCAGTCTCACAGTGACTTCTTTTCCACGTTTTACTATTAATATTAATAATAATTATTAAAGCAACGTTAAAACGAGAGCGAGTCGTGAGTTCATAAATGCGTAATCCAGTATCGATAGTCCAACCGAGAGGGATATTATCATCCACACTCGACTTTTCTTTGTGACAAGAAGGGGGGAGATAAAAAAAGCACAATAATGTCGCGATTAGCACGTCTCGTAGAGTCCTCTACCACGGAGAACGAATTGTATATTACTCAATCAGCAGGGCGTGCAAGGGCGTCAGTTACACCGACACACACGCATGTACACACACATACATACACACTCGGTTTTAGAATGTTGTAATTATTATTTTTAATTAACATTTAATCCCTAACTACGTTCAAGTCTACACTCGTAATCACCCTTTGTCGTTTATTTGACAAAAGGATCTGTTGCAATGTAAATAAACTTATATTTATACGAGTTATTGCATCCCTTTTCACATTTCTCCTCTTTCGCCACCTGAGTTTCCTGTTCTTCTATCGCTTTAGAAGTATGTCATTATTTTTAGATCATGCCTTTATTATTTTTAATTGAATCCATTCTATTTCGTTGTATTCGGAATAATGAAAAGAATTGCGCAAGTCATTCGTGTAGCCGTCTTGGCTGATTACGATGACGTAGTATAAAAATGGAATCTTTGACCTCTCTTGATATTTTCTTTATATATCTATCAATTGAAAAATATCGAATGATATTGAAAAAGATATATTCTTTCTCAATTTAATAAAACCATTTAATAATATACACATTATTTTAGCATTGCTGCTTAAATAATTATAATTATGGCATATAATCTTAGTTTCAAAGCGTTGATGAATCATAATTTTGAAGGAAACGTTTTTTCGAGGTTATTTTTTTGCAGCATATTATTATTTGTGTAAGTTTGCATCTTAATTGATATTTTGCAATTGAAAAAAATCAGGCTTTCTTCGTGCTTTGAATAAAATGTATGTTTCTCCTAAATTATATTTATTAGACTGCATAATAACTTACCATTATTGTACTACGCCCTGATTACCGGGCACGTAGATAAGAATTCACCATGACATACTTAAATTCTTATCAGTAAAATAAAATTACTACTTTTTTAAGAAGAATCAAAGTAAACTCATAAGAATACAGAGAGACAATTCAAAAATATTTATATTTTGATCCTGTTTTGAAAATTAGATATCTCTAAACGTCACGAAACATAAAACATTAATTTTTTTTCAATCTATTTCTACTCTAAAACGCTCTTAAAAGTTTAGAAAGGATTCACTTTTATATTACTAATAATTCTGAGTCTATATGCTAAAGGTAAATAAATATTATGTTCTACCTAATTCTGAGTCTTTTTTTAGATAGAAAGGACATTTTTTTTATTCTGTAAAAATTCAAGGTGAGAGAAACTCTTTGAGTTCATAACTATGCCACTTGTATCAAACTATATCTAACTATATGTTATATTATTATATATCATAATTCCGAAAGAAATAAAACCAAGACAGTAGGTAACACAGTCTCAAATCAGATCATAAGACATTTTAAAAACACATTTCCAAAAGTAGTCTCAAAGACGTCGAACTGACATCTTAAAGACGTCTTATGATTTTAGACTGTGTGTTACCTGAGCTTGTTTCTTGCGGAATTATGATATTTAATAATATAACATACCGTATGATAGAATTTGATATATATTCAAATATCACAGGTGATCGTTATGAACTCAGAGTTCCTCTTATTCTAAATTGTAGAATATAAAAAAATTCCCTTTGTATCTAAAAAAAGACTCAGAATTAATGATATAAAAGTGAAAGTTTTAAAAAATTAAAAGTTAAATAATAAAGTTAAAAATTTAATAACTTTTAACTTAATTAGTTAATTTTAAGTGATTTAATTTTTAACTTTAACTAGTTATTTTTGAAATTATATTAACATAAATTTTAATTTATTAATATAATTCCTTTTCCCTAATAAGTTAAAAATTTATGTAAAAGAAAAAATACATTCCCACATAAAAAACAATATTTCTTTATTATTTTATATAGACTTAATTTACAAATATAATAAAATATTAAATTTGTTTGATGACTCATATATTATTATTGTTTTAAGTAATTTAATTTTAAAAACTTACAAATTTCTAATTTAATAAATAATGCTTTTCAAAATTAACTTTTAATTTAACTTTAATTTAATCTTAATGTAACTTTTAATTTGTTAGTTTTTTGTTCACATGTAATGTTTTAACGTAACTAAATTAATTTTATATGCCATTAATTTTAACTTAATTTAGTTAAAAAATTATATTAACTTATCCAATATTAACTTACCCTCTCGTACATTGACTATATGAAATTTTATAATGTAGTGACGATTCCAAAAAGAGTTAAAAGTTTGAGTTTTGTGTTAATATATTTGTATTATAATACATTTACGTATAGTTAGAGATTTTTTTATAATTTTTAACGTATTTATGATGCTCATGAAATATACAGATAAATTAAAATATTCTCAGATTTCTAAATTAAATCTGCTCATAAATCATCCAATATTTAGTCTTATTTTTCGGTTCAATAATACAGCAAATTTCTGACGAGCCTCTAATTTTCTCGATATGGTTCCTCCCGAAGAAAGAGACCAAAAGACCCTTTACATGCGAGATGCCATATATATTCTTTCCTCTTCCTCTACAATATAAACGGTATTCTTACGCGTCAGCGTCGAGCATTCAGTTCGTATATTTTTATCGTATCATGCCACGTAATCTCTAAGCAGGCCTTTTTTTGCTGACGGCTCATGCGCATTGAACGCCGATGGATTTTCCAGCTTTACGCCCCGCCATGTTAAGATCACATTAATTTGCATTCTCCTGCGAGAGGAACCGATCGAACACTTTGTTGTGTCGGTCGTATGTCCCTCGGCCGAACTTTATTGTAACGATACACACGTCGTTATAATGCACCCGACGCTCGACTTATCGAGACTTATCGGTGCTCGGGTATTCTCAAGATAATAGAAGAGTCGTCGCTCGACTATTTTAACAGATGTAACGTCGAGATACACGTAATGAAAAACAAATAAGATGCGGAAAAGACTTCGAGTCGTGAGACGCCGATATTTCGTAAACATTTCTACGCGATCGCAGAATCACAAATAAAAAATAATTCGAAATTTAGTCGACAAACTGGCAAACTGTTTATTAATTAGTTAAACTTGCTCACGACGTTTCGACCTAACCCTATAAACGCTACAATATTATTTAATATTAAATAATAAATAATTATATTTCCTCAAATATTATTTAATATTAATAAAAAGTGGTGATGTCCACTCATCCATGAGTTCTTTCTAGAAAATTCACAAATGAATTTTCTACACTATTCTACAGGATTCTCTGAGGCTTGGATCTTAAACTGCCCAAAAATGTACATCCTATGTTCATTTAATTATTTGATCTCGGTTCTCAAAACTTTTCAATTCTTAGACCTAGAAAAAAGATAGAATCGAGATTTAAAAGATTAATCTGCATTGTAAAAATGGACATTTAGCGATCGATCATTCGTTCGTCTTTTATGGAATGACAACAATCACATTGCGATTGATAATTCACACTCGGACGTGTGAGTGACGATTTTATCTGCTAATAGTCAGTCGGTCGCAACAAATTACTTGGATAAACATTACAATTCGTCGTCCATTTCCGGGCTAGATTATATATTGACTCGCTCGTTTCTGGAGCAGATGATAAAGAGAGAAGATTGGTTTCATTCCACAGCTCGCGTTGGCTGCGTGCACGTGGGACTGTTATTACCTAGCGCGTGAATCAGGCGTTTCTCGGGGTACATATACACGTGTCTCCGAAGACGTTACGTCCCCGAAAAGCGCCTAAATCGACGCGTCAAAGCAACAACAGCAACAATCCTGCGCGTATGGTGGCACGCCGAACGAAGTACATGCAATTGCTAATAATGGTCGTGCCCTTTCTCCCTCCCCTTTCCTCTTCACGTTACTCCCGAGGAACCGTGCGCCTCGAGAAACCATATAGGAATCAAGATTGAATTAAATGTCGCTGAAGGTTAATTTGAGCTGACGCCGCGCGTGAGCTACGACGCGTAGAATAGGTGCGGAAAGAAAAAGAGTTCCGTCGCCGTCCCTGAACAATCAATATGGCTTCCAGTTCGCGTTGCTCGATGCTCTCTCGGAGCCTCGGTGCTCGGTGCACGCCAGCGTGTGTGCAGGCATCTTTCTCTCTCTCTCTCTCTTTTCCTCCTGCGCAGGGAATTTTAGCGCGCGGTCGGTTCGGGCCGCTTCGCGCCGCTTCGGGATCGTCGATCCGATTAGTCGAGCGGGCCTTGGGTTGGTCGGGAGACTCCGAGTCCGGAGTTCTCGTGGTTCTCGACTTGCCGCGACCGCACCGAGCCGAGAGTAGCTAGAGGCAGCTAGAGGTAGTTGATGAAAGCGGCGGGACACGCGTGCGTGTGGTACGCTGTTTATTCTGCGGCACAGGCGGCGAACGAAGGCGTGAGAGAAAGAGTGAGAGAGAGAGAGAGAGGAGAGAAAAGATCGAGGGGCCGAAGAAGGAAGAGGCGTGAGCGGCGTCCCGCCATCGGTGGCGGAGGAGGATCGACGGGTTCGCGTCGTCGATAAGAGTCGCCGATAAGCGCGTCGGGGTGAAATCGATCGTCGCGCCGGAAAGCGGCGCGTTAGTCAGGCAGGTAGGACGAAGGGCGGGATACAAGGATAGAGAACGGACGGAGAAAGAACGGAGCACGATCGTGAGAATACATTGC
>QKQZ01043391.1:0-12969 GCA_003595255.1 Solenopsis fugax | reverse complement strand
GCGTCACCCTTGCGTCGTCGCTCACGTTGGTTACTCTGAGGCTTCGATCGGACGCTACGAGGTATCGGAAGGAAGAGGACCCAACGCGCGAAAAGGATGCGTCGCTTGTCACAAAGACCCTACTACACTGTCGGCGAGCAACTGCGATGGCGGATGACGAACGTGCAGCACTCCCGCATCGGATTCGCGAACGTGAGGTAAATCTCCCGCGAAATCAATGCCGTCGTAACTCATGCAAAACAACGTCTCTCTTCTCTTCTATCGATGCTGGATACGACTTCGAATTTCTGTCCCCACGGCGAATAAACCTCCTATGAATACGTATCGCTGTTGTAATGTATACTTCTGACTTCAATCGTGCGACGCGCTCGTGACTATTTTATGTTCCCTCAGCTTACAGTAGAGCGCTCGTCGATGTTGATTCATCCTGATGATCAATACCGAAACCCTCCTATTAACCTTCTAGCGGCCAGTGTTACACATTTGCAACTTCTATGCATATAAGAATGTATCAGAATATTCGCGATCTATTTAGTTACACTTAAAACCTGAAAATGAAAGTGTATGTAGCATTGATCACTAATATATACCAAAAAGATTAGGCATTGAAAAAATCAAAATAAAAAATATATATCAATATATCAAAAATATATTAACAGCTTCTTCACTTATAAGATGTAATATTCAGTAAAGCGATTACTCAAAAACATTTTTTTTATGACAATAAGAAGATGCAACCTGTAGAGGGTTAAGGAGGTATAATCTAATTTAAAACCTCGAAAGGGTCTATTTTTTAGAATTTTTTAAAATAAAACTGTTGCACATTTTCTTCTACGCTTTTACACACCTACTTATACATATCTAGCAAATTTTAGTATGGCTAAATGTTTATTAGTTCTTATGTTCTTAGTTCTTATGTTACTTAAATTTAAAAACACATCACTCAAGTTGTCTGATATGATAGTTAAGATTATAAATACGCAAAAATTAAAGTCGGTAACATCAGTAATTTCTGAGAAATCTTGTCAGCCAACATGAAAAATGTTTGCTTTTAAATTAACATAAAAACTAATAAACATTTAGTCATACCGAAATTTGTAGATATTTTTATTGAATACATATAAATAAATGTGTAAAAGCGTGGAAGAACATGTGTGCAGCAATTTTCTTTAAAACAAATTCCCAAAAGTAAGCAAACCTTTTCGAATCTTACTTCAATTCAGTTCAATTTGTATTTGAATAATTTGATACATTTTTAATATGTAAGATTCTTTAAGATAAATATATCGATTAATATGAATATCGAGAACAAATTATATAAATCAAATAAAATAATTATATACAGATATTTAAATAGGATCGCAGTTCTAATAGGATACTAAGTTCTTTTCTGTAATTTTATTTTAATATGTATTTTTTTCTGAATATCGACTAGCACACCCCCGAATTCGACATTAAATTCGAACACTTATCCCTGCAATAGTTACGCCCTTGCACTGTTTATCGTCCCAAAGCGTTTTGGACGCGCATTTATACATCAAACGACCCTAAACTCGCACGCAGTTCGGAATTTCAGGCGGCATTATTGCAAAGCACATGCGATACGTCGATCGTAAATCGTGAATTGCGTGGGAGGTCTAAAACATTTGATACTAACGCGGCCTCGAAATCCCATAAAGGTGACGTCGATCCCGTTCTTGCTGACATCGGTTCTGACACCGGTTACCGTGCCCTGGAATACCCGATCCATCTTAATTGGCCCTTGCAACTGCCAAGTCGGAGCCACTTGAAACTTGTATTTCTCCACGAGCTCTCTCTCTCTCTCTCTCTCTCTCTCTGCTTCCGCTAATAATTATTTATCTACATTATCGCACTGAGGATGTACAGCGTAAATACAGGTTTATAAATCTGCTTCCTCGCATTTATGCGGCGATACGCAGAGATATATACGTGACGCACGCACTCACGCTCATCGCTTACGTATCCTTAAAGCCGCTCGGCACCCTACACAAAGTTCTACGTCTATAAATTCGAGATAACCACGCTCTTGGAAATCTAGATGTTCACAGATAGGCAAATCCGTGTGCTCAAACTGCCTGCGTATCCAAGGGTACAAGATACATTCGTATCTATAAGTTCGTGCACGTCGCCGCTCACATTTGTGTACGCATACACAAATCAATGCATTCTCAAATGGAAACATTTACATATCGGTGTACCTACATATCCCAATCGTTTGTTACGTACAACCTTTAAATATACAAGTTAAGTAGCATCACACGCACGTACGGAGCATGCAGCTGCTTATGAATCTCCTTAATTATCTCGCAAATCAAACAAAGATGTGAAATCCTCCTTTGGAACGTCCTCGACGATAATTTAAGTCGTCTCCTACCGGCGCGATTGTACCGACACGTTTACAGGCTTCTTGCCTGAGGAGATGCGCTTCGGAATCCCTAAATCAGGATTAAGGACACGACACAGCTACCGGTAATCCTCCGCGCGGCAAACTAATGTCCCGTTCGCGCGCCTTCGTAGATTTTGCGTTCTCTCACGGTTGAGAATAATGCGTATTAACTCGTTTGCACACAGACCCTTCGTTACCGCGTTACACTGCCGCTTCGTTCGACTCTCGGTCCTCGCCATTATTTCGATAATCCATCTTAATTTAACTTTAGATGAAGTCAAAACGAGCTATTACCTCACGCCGCTTTGCGTTTAATCCTCTCGATCGCTTCGCAAGATGTAGAATCCGCGACTTATCCTAAGAATTTCCTGTCGTTTTCAGTTGTAAAATGTGATATAGTAGTTCACATCAAGGAATATTTATCATATATTTAACTTTCAAGATTCCAAAATTATCAGTAGATATGTAAAATAAAATGCAAGAATGTGCATCATACACTAAGAAAAAGTATTCGGTATTTGTAACTATAATTGATGGTAAAATAATGATGATTAGGAACTCCATTTTTACAGTTATTATTGTTATAATGTTAGTAATAATAACTTTAGGTTTATAGTTCTACCAACTAAAAATTTTGTTATAAATTATAATAATTTCAAATATTAATATAATAAAATATCAAGATATGAGTGGTAAAATTAAAATTAACATTTCTATGTAGTAAACGTAATCACAATTAATAATAATTAAATAATAATAATTAGATGATAATAAGTAAAAGTAATAATAATAATTAAAAACTATAATTTATATGGTTGAGACAACTATAAATAAAGTACTTGTATAAAGTAATTGTACCCTATATAGCCTACCTAAGCTTTGTGATTTTTCTCTAATGTTTTCCTGAGTACAAAATTAAAAACTGATGGCCAGATTCAAAGTAGGAAACATTTAAACATTAATTTAAAATATGGGACAATTTCAAATATTGTGTGGGCGCAGTGAAATTTTTTTAAAAAAGTTAGGTCGTGTTGAGTACATACATACGTACTTAATATGGTCTAATTGTCTTTCTCTTTTTTACAAAGTGTTAGAAAAATGAATAATAAAGTGCACTTACATTTATAAGTTTATTGACATATTAACATATACAATAAACAAACTATTTTCGTTAACGATTCGTTAAATAAACAATTGACTTATCTTAACTTTCTCTTTGAAACCATGGCTTATGAAATTTAGTATTCGCAATAAGTAAATTAAAATTTATGATTTGAAGTAAAAATCGAAAATACAATACAATCGATGTATTTGTACGTGTGTATTTATTATTGATTTAGGTCATACTGGTTCCACTTTACAGAGTTCCCTTTCTATAAATAGGGCACATTATAACGAAAATACACATGTATTAAAAATACAGTATTGTAAAATATAAAGCTACAATAATATAAATTGAAGATTAACTATCACTTGATAGAAAGCAGTAACTTTCTCACGAAATATTAGATCATGAGAAACACAATCACGAAAATTCTACTTTTGACCTCACTGTCAACCACGGAATACACAAACTGAGCAGTCAACTGTTGCAAACAAGTCACGTTGACAGCTTGTATGACATACTAACGTTATTTGTTCAATTCCATGTAACTACTTAGAAACATCAAGTAGGCCACAGTTATCTTATATACATAGTTGGCCAAAAATAATTATGGATTGTAATTAAGTTATGGTAGTTGCAATCATTTTTTTCTATCAGTATAAAAGGCTTATCTTAACGTTTCTAGAAACTTATTTAATCCAGTATTTTCATACATTGTTTATGAGAATTACAATTTATGATTATAAGAAGTTGTGGCACATTGTGAAAATTTAACCGTATATTTCAAAGTAGTATGCACCTGACGTATGTTTGTAGATACGTTATCATTGGACTCTCAAAGCGAATGCCGAAGTTTACTATCAATAAACATTGGAGCTGTCAAAATTGCGTGTGCGGACGATCGCTTTCTTTTCTAACGGGCGTCTCCGGGGATCCGCTGATATCGCTCTGATCCCCTTGTCTCGCTTCCCTCGGGCGTGAGAGACCAGGTATTTGGTATTCAGACGATAGACTCCCATCGAAACTTGAGCGGCCGCGGGCCGAAACTTCGCGGGAAAAACGTCTTATTGGATCTACGGCTCCGCTAAGTCGTGGCGAAGAAGCCGCAGGAACAATATGAGGACCGACCGAGGTAGAGAGGAGATAAAGCGAAGCGCAAAATCGATCGGCACTGCTCTTCGTTTGTGCGTGCGTGCATTTGTGTGCGAGCATGAACGTGTGTGCGTGTAAACGAGTGGTTTTGTTCCCCCTAGATAAGTAGAAGCGCCACGACGGTTTTCGACGCTGCTTTTCTCCTGCATGAGCTTGGACTTTAGTTTAATAACCCCAGGTAGACTGTGTCTCGAGTACAATTTATGTTAATTGTCCTGATAAAACATATCTTCGCAAGATATGTTTTATCAGGACAATTAACATAACAGTGCACGATTAGTAAGATAGTAAAGTGCAATAAGGATTATACATCACACCTCGTATTTTAAAATTATCGCGGAATATTTAGTTTTAACCCTCAACTGACACACTGGGTATGGCACACCCGGGCACTTTTACAAAAATGCTTGGCATTCATAAATCGTTCGCTCCTTCTCTTCCGAATATTTCGAATATATTCAACTTCTCGATTTTCGCACCTATTTAAGTCTTCTTCTTGACCTTCTGGCATATCGATTAAAAAAAATAGTTCTAATTCTATGCATTAGATACCGAGATATACGCAATTGAAAATGGTCGGGTGACATACACCCATGTGTGGCAAAATATCGAATCCAATATAGTGTTAGCTGAGGGTTAAGTACTAAGTGTTAATTTCTAACACATTCATCACTCAAAGAGCGACTGTTTTAAAGACATCTCGAGACGTTTTTTCTAATTACAAAAAAAACTTGATTTTGATTAAGTGTCTAGGCTCAACGGAAAGTTTAGTAAAAAAAAAACTAAGATTAGAAAGTTAATTTAATTTGATTCCATTCAAATTGATCGATTGCTTCTTTGACAGCGTGAGCTTTTAAATTATACACTACGTTTCACGTATCCATTATATTCGACGTAAGAAAGTTCTTTTAACGCTCGACCTTCGAGGCGCACAATTTCTAAAGCGGCCTCTCTTCGACGTTTAACCGGATCCGACAAAAACGAGCGAGGAAATTCGTCCATCGCCGCCGTCATCGTCGTCGTTGTAAAGATCGTGGGCTGGCGAACGAGCGCAAGGTGAATTCCCGGGCGGGAAGCACGATTCTCGTCACGATCAAAAAAGACGGGACGCTCTAATGCCAGGGGCGGGCAGCGGGAGGGGACTGCTCTGAGAAGAGAAGGTCCGCTTGGTATTCGAGACGCGAGTTTCGTCGGTATAGTCGGAGGGGTCGTGATTGAATCTACGCGGAGGTGTAGGAGGTGGCGGACTGGACCGGACCACGGTCCGTCCAGTGAAGGAAACACCCCGAGCGGCATTTATATCCTACGGGATTCGGACCCTCTCTGCCCGCCGCCGCCCCCGTTGCGTAAGCTACGACAGGAATAGTTTTATTATAGCGAGCGCGTTGACCATAACGCACGGGTGGGAACCCCACGGTGTCTCACCCTCGTCCACCTTCTCCGCACCGCATGCCTTCATCGACGTCCTTTCAGAACCGTACGCACGTTTCTCATATAATTTCGGCGAGTATTCAACTTACGTGATGATTTAAATGTCTTTCCTTAAGAATTATTTTTAAGAACGAAAAACAGGTCTATGAAGACTAGAAATAAGTAAAATCAAGGGGGATTTAGTGATCGAATATAAAATTAATTGTTATACTGTGTAACAAATTTAAACTTCTTTTTTAGACTACCAGTCAGACAAGATGATTCTTAGAGATTTTTGTCACTGAAAACGAATCCGCAAACGAAATTGTTGTATCACGTTACATTTTGGAGAAAATTGTCAAATTCGATTTAAAATTGTCAAAAATGACATTTTTTGATACTTCTGAGCTCAAAAATATGACGTGATAAAGCAATTTTATTTACGGATTCGTTTTCAGCGATTAAGAATCTATAAAAATCGTTTTTGTATTAACTGTTTTATGCAAATTAAAATTTATATTTACAAATTAAAAGAAAAAACAGTAATGATACGCTTATGTAATTAAATATTGATCTACAGGGTAAGGATTTCTGGGGTCGGTTATAAACGTATGCTCAAAATTGTCAAATATAATTTATTTGAACAATCATTGTTTTAAGTTTAAATAATGTATGAAAAATTTATTTTTAATAAAAACTAATAGCATCATTGAATTCTACGAAAAATATATATAAATATTGCATTGCATTATTTTTTTTTAGAGAAAGGAAAAAAAGATTTGCTAATATTTTAATATACAGGGTCGCCTGAACTATTTAATGTTTCAAGATCTACACGATCAATTTTAATCGTTCTGTTTTCAAATTTCTTCCAGGAACCTTTAAACCTATCAAAACTGATTCTTTTCATCTCGCCTAAGAGGATAAAGCGGGGGATAATTTTGAAATTTCAAAAGAGTATCTATATAAAAACAATAATTTCTGTAATCTTTTGTAATCTACATTAAAAATTAAGTAACTTTAATCTGAAACAATTTTTTCTTAAAAGCATTCCTGCAAAAGCATAAAAAATTTAAAGTAAGATGATTTAATGAAATCAAGGTGTAAACTGAAAAGTAAAATAAGATAATAATTCGAATCATTATAATTCAATTTATTAAATGCTCCAACTGCTGGCTATTTTTCCTTGCAAACATTTGTTTATTTTAAAAATAAAATTTTTCTAACGCATGTGCTACAATAACCAGCGAAATATTACTTCGCGTATAAATATTAGTAATTTTTGAAGGAATGATTTTAACACAAAGTGTTTCCGATAAAAATTACTTATCATCGTAGATGATTGGTTTTATACAAATAATTATTTGGAATTTTAAAGTTATATCCCCGCTTTATCTCCTAAAGGAGACAGAACAGGATCAGTCATGACATAGATTGATTTAAAGGTCCCTGGAATCTAAAAGATTTCAGACCAAACAATTAAAACTGATCGCGTAATTCTAGATACTAAACCAGTAAATGATTTATGTGGGCTACTCTGCCCATAAAATCGATTGCATATGAATTTAAATACATAAGTAATTTTGACATATAATGATTGTAAGATGCGATATACGCACATGTGATACTGAAAAACACGGAGAAATCGAAAGTTACGTACCAAGGGTATGAAAGTAAGCCGGTTCGATACTGCAAACCACCCGCCGGCTCTGTTTCCTCCCTAGCTTGCATCTGTTTCTTCCCGTCGTCGGCATTATTTATCTGTGCCGGCAGACGGTGGCATTAGTAAACGCATAGGCCGCAATAAGCGTCCGATTACGAGTGGCGAAATAGACTCTTTACAGGTGGATTATTTAATAGATGACGAAATAACGAAATAGTTGTGTTCGTGGGTCGGATAATAAATGCACATAACGTGTTATTGCTATAATAGAACATGTTCCTCATGTATTTCGTAGTTATTTAGATCTTATCATTTAATGAAGTCATCCTGAAGAAAGTAGAATTATATTCCGCCGAATATAAAATAATTTTTGATAAACTATAAATATCTGAACAGAATAGTGGTCTTTTATTTCACTTACATAATTTTTAGTAATAAAAAGTTTTAATAAATGTGCTTGTAATAATAGATGAAAAGGAAATAAAAATGGCAGGAAATTTTGACAAAGACAAAAATTCATTGCAAATTTTATTGAAAGTATACAACACAATACTATTTATTCGTAGTTTTGTTAAGACACCCTATATATATACTGAAAGGGATGCTCCTACGTGCAGGCAAACCGCAGTGCATGAAGCTGTCGAAGCAGTTTGCTACAGGCGTCGACTACAAGTCGGAGAGCACTTCTGTCCCTTCAAGTCTCACGAGATTTACGTCATTTTTCTTTTCCTTCCGTTATAATAAATTGTTCCACGTCGATCCAATTTGTTTTATTTTTTGACATCGCGAACATTATTCATTATATACTATTCATTTAAAGTCGCGTATTTTTTTGCAGCTGTGTCTTTTCTAACTTGATTTATAGTTTAGCTTGTCTAAGCGATAAAATTTCGTATTAATATTAAAAAATAATAGGTGTTTTATACAAACATAAACAACAAGTCCTACACTTTTATATAGTTCAATGCATGATTCTTGATTTATAATTAGATCAAAATGCTTAATAATGTTCAATGATCAAAAAAATGAATCACGATGTATAATATTCCGCATATGTAAAATATAAATTAAAATATGAAATACGTCATTTATTGTTAACAGCCACCTCTGCTGTCAGTCTTCAAATCACATGGCAGTCTGTTCGACATTGTAAAATAGAAAAGGCGCTCGGAGGGTGCGTCAACGGTAGCATAAGCTCTCACTTTGAAAGTTCGCCGGGTCCCTGAACTGACGTATGGATCATATCGCTCGATGTAATATAGTATACTATACTTCTCGCAAGTAGACCCGACGCTTGGTCCTTTCCGAGTCGTAAGGAACCGTCGAGTTTGAAATACGCTCCTCCTTCGGAGGATCGTTCCGGGATCGTTCGACCCTCCCTCCGACCTCCCGGTCTTACTATCCATATTGAATATGGAATCCCATAAGTCGGGCGATAATGCAATATGCCGACGTCAGGTCTCGGGGTTACACGCAGCACCGACACGGTATAAGCTCGCACGAGGACTCTCTATTAAATCCGACTTTACCGCCATTTCTCCTATCTGCGCCCATCGAAATCCGTCGTATATTCAACCTACGTTGACGTTACTTCCCTTTTTCTTTGCATTTAACTACAGATGCGTGCGTCGTGCTGACATTATTTTAGTTACAGCAAGAGAAGCATTTATTTAGCGAAAAAGATAAAATAATATAAAAATAAAGATTTAATATATATACTCAAAAAAAGAAGTGTTTAGTTTTAAACATATTAAAATGCTTTATTTTTGTCTCCTGTTTTTAAATACTTAAAAATATTTTAGTTTTAAACTAAAAGTTTAGATTTAAAACGCTAAAACTGTCAACACGTTTTAATATTATAAATCTAAATACTGATTAAAACTAAAACATTTTTAATTATTTTAAAAAATACAAACAAAATATTAAATTTATTTGATCCATTAGTCTAATTTTTTAAAATTATGACTTTCTAATTTAATCTAAATAATGCTTTTCAAAATTAACTTTCAATTAACTTAGTTTAATCTTAAAATAAATTTTAATGAAGTTAGTTTTTGTTCATATAACTTTTAACGTAACTAAATTAATTTTATATGCTATTAACTTTAATTTAATTTAGCTAAAAAAGAATATAAAATTATCCAAACGTAAAAATAAATAATTTTAGTATAAAAATAAATATCTTAGTGTAATAATAATATAAAAATAAAATAAAAGCTAGGACTATATTTGTGTAAATGAAATTCTTTGAGAATGTTCGAATAATATAAAAATTTTAAGAAATAAGGAAGAATTACTTTAAGTCACAAAATTGAAATTGTGTAATGATACAAATTACACACTTTATTATGAGCATCAGTTTATTTATTGATAATACCATTCATTCTGTACCGCATTCATTATTCGTGCAAACCTCGTCAGGTATACACTGTGCTTTAAACGCGACTTAATTGAATAGCTCAATAGCATTCCGATAAGCATGGCACATTTACAGCCTGCTTCGTATAAAATCTTCATTAAGTATACTCTCGGCGTCCTCTTTTTAATTCGTGCTTAACGCGGTGGTCTCGCTAACAACATCGCTGAATGAAGTGCCTCACTTTCAACGATCCCCCTTCGTCCGTTAATGCGTTCCACCACTTCCATCCAATGTCGCGTATTCAATCCGGCGTAAATAACGACGCGCACCGTTCTCCTTCCTCTTTCTTTCGCTCTTCCGATCGATCGGCTGCGGAACGTGGTGCTCGTAATACTTTGCTGCTCGTATTTTACGCGCGCCGTAAGCAGCTGCCTTTCAATACCCCGAGGGGTTGCCGAGATGTGTCCGAACGGCGCGGCGGGGGAGGGACCAGGAATACGAGCGGATATAAACGAACGAGCTCGTTCCCGTCATCGAATGAGTAAAGGGTGGCGCGTAAGAAATCACTGTACCGTTGTTCAACCTTTACCGACACTTTACGCCGACGTTTCGCGGCTCTTCATCGCTCGCGTTCAAGGGACGAGAGGAAAACTGAAATTGGGAGAGAGCGCCAATTTATCTCGGGGTACACACCACGCGACTGATCGTCGTAAAGCCCCGATGCCCTTCCCTTCGATAAATCAACAATATTGTATCGATGTCACGCGATGTTCCAATTAAATGGGAACATCTCGTGGGCGGGAAACGAAGCGTGTAGGTGTAAGAAAACAGATCAACGACTTTTATTAGGTGAACGTAAGAGCCACGTCAGCTCTTTCGCTCTCTCTCCCTCCGCGCTCGCTCCCTTTTTCCGTTCAATTCTGTGTCTCGTTTAGCTCACGTTTCAGAAATTCGGCCGTAATTACTGTTTGCACATTAAACAGCCGCGCGCTCGTTCAGGAGATTCGAGGATTAACAGTGTCGAGAAACGTGGCCAGCGTGATTTGTTGTGTGACAGCGTGTAGGGGAGAGGGAGGTAAGATGACGACCTTAAGGTTTATCGATTCTTCCTAATTTCTGTGATAATGTAAAAATAACAATCTATTTTTTTATAGATTCACTAAAGTCTTGCTTAACATCAATAAAAATTAGAAGCTGTTAAATAAACCAGTGTTTTTTTAAATTTCGATTTTTTTAAGGACATGTCAATTTCGTCATCTTGCTCCCATATGCGGGTAAGATGACTTTTAATACCGAGTAAGGTGAAAAAACAGTCAAATAAAGTTAAAAATGTAGTCTTATAAATAAAAAAGATTTATTATAATATAACAATCTTATTTTGATATTATTATTTTGATATTACAACATGGTTAAAGAAAAACGTAAATGAAACGAAAAATATTTATGTAATCTGCAAAAATAAAATTATTAAAATTGTGATATACATTACGATACATATTGCGATTAAAATTGCGTTATATATAGTCAGGATGCTGTTAAGACCGAAAAAATTAATGCACAAATGCTTGCCTATACACAACTTTCGTCATCTTAATTACCCACAGTCACCGTGTTTATTTATTTATTAAATATAAATGTTCCAATATAAAAAAATGAAAAATATGAATACCTTTTTAACCATACAATATTATAATTTTATAGAATAAAAATCCTTACTATATTTACGTCATTTCTTATGAACAAACATTAAAAAATTACATACAAGTGCTTCCAAAACACATTTCTTATTATATTAGCCACTCTTGTTGACAGATTGAAATCAAACTATCACAGATTATTTGTTATCATATAAAGTCTCTTAAACGAATTAAGCACCAGTTCGTCATTTGTTATTAACTTGGAAAAATTAACAATTCGTCATCTTACCCCCCTCTCCCCTAATACACTGAGAGAAATGTTTGGTAAAATCAACTAAAGTTTGTTTGAATAGTGATCAAATGAATTTTATAGTCATAGTCACTAAATATATAGTTGTTTTGACCAAACAATTTGTAGCCTTAACCAAATAATTATTTCCATACAACAAATTACAAAAAGTTTTGTTAAATGTAACTAAGTTTTTGGTACCAGTAACTATAAAATTCATTTGATCACTATTCTACTAAACGATATCTCTCAGTGTATAATACCGCGCGGTCGAAGAACCGCGTCGTTACGGAAAATCTAACGCGATTCCGGGGCTGTCCTTAAAAGCAGTTATAAAAGGGTATTGAGTAGCTATTAAGTTTTTATTATTATACCTTACAGCTCTCCTCCTCATGGGAAAAACATTCTATTAATACAAGATCGCTATCCCCGAGCGACAACGAGTGACAACGACAAGTTACGTGATTGCACCTCGCGTAAAAGTAAGCGACGTAATGATACGATAGCGTATCTTCGGGCTACGCGCCCGGCTCAATCTCATTCAATCCGCGGATTGAATCCACGACAGATACGTAAAACGTGTCATACACGCGGATAAAGATATTGCTAATAACAGCGGGGGGGCATTCGCGCCGCGCTCTATCCCCGGACAACCCCTTCTTCGTGCCAATTTTATTACACTCTATATTCCACTTAATGAGACATGAGCCGCCGTTAATCGTATTTAATGGGGAGACTTCCTATTAAAATAAAGGCCTATCTTCGAGCGGCCACGATAAACTCGTGTGTAATTGCACTTCCTCCAGAAGACAAGTATGGGCTACAGACTTAACATAGTACGCCTACGGGGGCTACAGAGAGAGAGAGATTTCATCTCGCTTGAACCTCGCGGATCCCCGGAATCCGCGCGGCGCGGCGCGGCGCGAGCGCGCGAGTCTCGCCAATAA
>QKQZ01043390.1:0-11419 GCA_003595255.1 Solenopsis fugax | reverse complement strand
ATATTAATAAGTATATGTATCTAGAATGTACCTATAACATTACGATTAATCCAAATCGTTTGTTAGTTAAATTCGGCGAATGAGCGCGTACTTTCCCTACCTACCGCGCGCGGGACCGCCTGGCTGTCGCCGAGCAGGAGCAGGCGACGTGGCGAGGAGGGAGTAAATCAGAAATGGCTACGAGCGAGCAGCGGTAGGTAGGGAAAGTATGCCCTCATTCGCCGAATTTAACTAATTTTTATCTCGGTAACTATTGCGAATTTTGAAAAATGGTAACGAACTTTTCTTCTCAGTTTGACTTGCTCTATCAACCCGCGAAAGCATAGGCTTAAATTTCGGGTCACCCTGTATAATAATCTTTAAAATCTATTTATAATGTTTCCATTGTTTCCTTTTATCTAAAAGAAATTGGAATCTTATATGTATTTACTTAAATTAATCTGTGTTAGGTGGTATATGTTGGTCATCTATCAGTAACGGCCGTTGTAAGGAACTTTTATCGCAAGGAATCACGAAAGAAAATTGTTGCGCGTCTAACGCAGCAGCAGCAACTGCCTATTCCGACGAAGATCTAGATAGTGGAAGTCTCTTCTTTTGGAGAGTTCTTGGTGGAGGTGTGCAGTGTCATCCTTGTCGAGGTACATAATCAAACTACGCTTCTACTCTCCATAATAATCGAATAACAATTAAAATCGATTTCACTCTCATGTGTTCTCATCTAAAATTAGCGCGTACGTGCATGCATGTGTGCGCAAAATTTTAGTTACTAAAGGAAAAGAAATCTAATATTTTTTATCAATTCTATTACTTCTACTTATTTGACTAGTAACAATCGCATTATCTTAAATATTCGTTATACATAAATGTGCACAGATACGAATCGTTTCTATTCGACAGAGAGTTGCACGGAAGTGAGATGCGAAGAAGGAAAAAAGTGTGTGGTACGCAAAGGAAGACCGCGATGCGTATGCAGTCCAGAGTGTAAAGCACCGCGTGGTGGTGGTGGACCGGTCTGCGGAACAGACGGCAAGAGTTATAAAAGCTTGTGTAGGCTCAAAAAGCGAGCTTGCAAGAAGAGTAGTCATGAACTCGCAGTTGCCTACAACGGCCACTGCCAAAGTGAGTATGTATAAATAAGTTGATCGCTTCAATATTATCGTAAAAACGTTTTGCTTTAATTTTCGAAAAATTCCCAAGTCGAAATTTTAGTCGTATTTTCGACTTTAATTTGAACTTTTACGCCTATTTTGATACTTTTAATTCTCAAATAGACCTCTTTTGATATTTTTTCAACCTATTGAATCTATTACAGTTTTGGGGAGGGTTTAAAAAAGTTTTAAGAGGTCAAAAGTAAACCTTTTTTAAACCTCAATGTGGGAAATTTTCCAATAACTGCCATTTTAAGGCCCAAGATAAAAGCTCAATAGATATAATTTAGATTGAAAACAGGATTAAAATTTCGACTCAAATATTTTATTTTCATTATGTTAAAATTTTTTTATTTACGTTGTTATTCTTGCTTTCAAAGAATTGACGAAAATTGAAGAAAGATTAATTAAGACTTAAACACAATAAAATTGAAAGAAACATCCGGAAATTAGAGATGAAAAAAAATATTTTTTACTTTGGATTTAAAAATCGAATAAAAACTAGTTTTTTGTGGAAAAAACTGTTCTTTTTATCAAGATAGTTAAAGAAAATATATAGAATTTATATTCGAGAGCCGCAAGTGAGGCTGAGAGCACGTTCAAAAGAACCACGCTCTCTTTACATTAATCCAATGAGCAGACAATATCTTTTAAATGTTTTTGTGGTAAAATTTTATTTAAAAACATTTAAAAAATATTGTCTGCTCATTGGGAACGCTGAGTGCGTCGGGCCTGACGGCACTTTGCACCAATTCTGGCTGCCATGACGCCACGCGGGACCAATGACATGCTGTTCACGGCGGTTGAAAAGTCGAATCGGCTAAAACAATTATACAACAAAAATAATCTTTATGATCTTTCTGGAAAGATCAATTAACGAAAACAGGGGACGGAAAAACCATTTTTCGGATACTGATGCTCGCGATCTTTCGAGAAGGACCTTCGTTTATTTAACGGTGCGTAGAAGGCGAACGAGCGCATTCACCTGTAACATTCGGAGCATCCATGTCGTTGTTTCATAAGCGGTTTCGAGTCACGCGATAATTGTAATCCAAGAAATTAACAGTGTGTATTGATATTGCCGAAATAAAGTATGTTTCAAAAGATCATTTTATTTTGTGTCTTCGCCTCCTCGCCCGTCGCTCTTCACTCTCGGACTTTTGCTCCCGCCCACTGCTCTCCCGCACAATATATTTTTCATCATAGCTGAAACGTTTGATACCGACGTTATTTCAATATTATTTAATATTTGTTTGTATTTATAATTTCAATTGAGGAGGAAATGCCATCCTTGCATTATTGCAATACATAGCTGCAATAATATAACTCCAGTGTATATGCCGCACCTACAAAAACTTGATTTATCAAGTACTATTTATTTTGTCCGGCAAAACCGTTTTTGCGAAGCTTGTCAGAACACGCATTCGCGAACTCCCGTTTGCACAAAAGAAACACTCATTTATAGAACACTAATTTTATTGCAGAACTCGGATAACAACGTAACTCGTAGTAATTTTTTAATGTTCCTGGAATGTCACGACAGCTTGGCAGCTTCGGAATCGCAACAGATGACCGCATTTTTCCTCTTGATTTTCTTTTTGGACACGTTCATTCAATACGATTCAGTATCGAATGAACAATACTCCGGATGACGTGGACGCAACAGCATTACTAATTTATTGCTATTTTACTTACTTTCAATACTATTTGCGTGTTGTCTAAAAAAAACATCAAGTAACGTAATGGTCAAACATAATAAATTATTTGGATACGCATCCATACAGCATCAAAAGATTGCAGCAACATTGCATAAACTTTACATTGAAACATTATAATATTACATGAAAGTAGCAAAATGTTTTTGCAATGTTACTGCAAGGTTTGCAACAATGTTGAAATGTCCACTCTTAGAAACATTATGTTATAAAACTACAATGTACTAATGTTACAATGTAATTCGTTATATTGAAATGCGTTGCTACAAATATGCAGAACACTTCCAATTTAATAAATAAATTTTAATATAAAAACATCCAAAAATATATAAAAACATCCAACACAGATAAGAAAAAACTCGTTGCAATTGTATAAGTTCATAATATTTTTTATCTAAAACTCATTGTCAGATGAAAAAGATTTCTATAAAAAACCTTTTAAGAAAAGTAAACCTAAACAAAAACATTCTTTAAATTGAGAATGATCAAAATCAAATATTAGATCAGGAATATTTACTAGCTCACAATATGTACAAACAAAACAAAAGATAAAAGGTCAATGAAGAGCTAAAATAATTAAGATGTAAAAAAATTAATGAAATTGATTTTCAACTTTCACATTATAACTATGAGAAAATAGATGCACGTTTCGGGCTCACTTGCCCATTCTCAGCATCAAAGATCTCTAAATATAAAATATAGTCAGACAAATAATGCCAAAACGATTCCGTTCAACATATCCAACATTACACTAAAGATGACTTCATGATAAGTCGAAACGTTTGCTGCTATTTTCATGTAATCAAGAACGAACTTATGCGATTAAACTTATGTAGAAAAGATAAATTCGCATTTACACCCAACGCGGTTTGTATTATATTTTTTTAATCTAGTTTATTGAATTTTTATTTTTACTTTATTTAATGTTAAGAAAACACTTTTCAGAATATTAGAATAAATATTTTTTTAATGTTTAAAGAGCATACTTATTTTTATTTTATATAATATTAAAAAACATTTTTAGCAATATTAAAATAAATATTTTTTTTTATGTAAAAAGGGAAACTATCCCATTAATTTTAACGTTTTTAAAAATATTTTTCTTCATTGTAAAAAATGTTTTTTAAAATGTTAAAAAAATATTGTTTTGCTCATTAAGATCAAACTTGTCATTATTGTAACATTTTATTTTATATCGTAATGATGTTAGCGATAACACACCTATGAAAAAGCGAACATTCACATGTCATTATGACATCTCTGTGATATCATTGTGCCATAATTATTTGTCACACAATATTTTTGCAACATGACGTTTTTTGCTATGGCGGTTATAAGCTGTTAAATTACCAATCCGTGCACCAAAAAGTAGCAATGGCTACGTTCAACAAAAAAAGCAGCTTTCCAACATCTCGCTTCTGCTTACTGATTTTAGATTCTTTATTATGATTGGTTTATACATTCAGATCCTGTAGGAACTAAGAGCAATAATCAATTGTACTAAAGAGTCTCACAACAGTTGCAAAGCTGCTTTTTCAGAACGCAATCAACTATCTCGTACGTTTATTGAGTGCTGTTCCAAGTCGGGCAGTCGGAATTTCGGAAAATGGATACTCGGAAAAGTGACGAAGGATAATCATCTGATCAAAATCATGTAAGCTTAGTACGTTCCCATTTTTTGATTGCTGGGTTCTCTATGGAATGACTTTGACGGAAAATGGAATACTATTCTAATTATAGACATTATAAATATGAACTGGCAATACAAGCAAGATTGTGTTTGTACTTCTCTTTCTACAAGTGTCCGGAAGTATGTTTCACATATTATACATTGACGTATTCTGATTAGTGCATACATTTCCATTGACATGCGCAATGCATATTTATAAGACACTTTGAGAAACAGAAGCTACTAAAAAGTACATTTCTCTCTCTAATCTTCTCCGGATACTGTTTCATTGCAGACATTATAGTAATTGCCAGTCCATATTTGTAGTATTATGATGTTGAAGGTTCAAGGGAAATGCAACAAAAAATACGTAGCACTAGGGATTACAGAAAAACCAGTATATTTCTTAGCAAAATTACAAAGTTACTCAACGCGTTCGTCCCAGGGACAATAGTGCAATCGTTACCGCTGCAAGCGGCCTCGACCGGGCTCATTGTCCTAGCGCCACCCATCGATTATCGATGAGATCATCTTGATACATAATGGCGCGCGAATTTGACTTGCAATCGATGTTTTACATCCTCCCCCCTTTAAAATGATTCTGAATAATTTAATAAAGCCACAAAATGAATTATTTTCCATCTGCAGGGGGGATCACCTCGACATCTTCGCCGCTCTTCACTTCCCGTATTGTGGGGAGCGGCCTCTTTCCTCCTATCGTTCTACGGCGGTGAGCGACTCGGCGGTGAGGGTTCCCCCGCCGCCTAATCCCATGAGGGTGCCACTCGTCCCCGCTGCTGTCGTCGCCACCATCCTCTCCAGGGGGGCCTCTTCTCCTATTACGCCCCCCTGCTTGCCTCTCCCTTTCTCTTTCGGCCTCCTCCTTCCATGACATTACTCGTTCGCAGAAGGAGGAGACCGCCTTCCATGCGCTCTCCCTGAAGACTATGGCCCTTACCAGGGCCGCCAGGAAGAGGTTCTCGCCTACTTCCTGAATCAGGACACCACGTTCTTCCGTCCACGCTGGACCATTCTCCAGCGTGTGCTGCGCGGAATCCTGATTCCCTTCGCAATGGTGGCAGTGCGTCGTCTGTCTTTACAGATACGACACAGGTACTCCCCGAAGCAGCCATGCCCGGTGAGCACCTGTGTCATTCTATATGTAAGACCGCCCCAAGGGTGGTCTATCCATTCTTCCAGGTGGGGGAGGGCAGCCTCCAGGACCCGGATGCTAGTCGCCGGCGGGTTGTTTTCCAGGTCTTCTCACCATCTGGTGATCACCCGCCGGCGCTCTTCATTCCTTAGGCGGACATGACCCGGGGAGGATTGTGTCCCCCTTCATGCGGGCGATCTTGACCCTGGCATACACTTTCGTCAGGGCGTCGGCCGTATATTCCGCGGTGGGAACCCCCGCCAGAACGACGGTCGCCACGTGTGAGACGGTGCGGTACGCCCTCGCGATGCGCAGGGCCAGCCTTTGCACGGTGTGCAAATCTCTCTTAATCTGGAGGCTGGCCAGGGCTCTCTCGCTCCAGACTGGGGCGCCATAATGCGCCCCAGCCATGACCGCGCACATATACGCCCGTCTCACACCCGCACCCAGTCCCCGGAGGTTGGGCATCAGGCCTAACAGGACGTTGGCCCTCTTGCCCAATCGTGGGGTTATGTCCTTAAAGTGTTGGACAAAATCAACGATTGTCAAACAGAAGTCCTAGATACTTCATAGTTTCCCTCACCTGGATGTGGACGTTGTCCACTAACACTATGGCCCTAGGGGGGCCCCGTTGGAGCCGTCATGAAAAAAGATGGCCTCCGTTTTTTCGGGGGCCACTCTCAGGCCCTACTCCTTGATGGAGCAGACGACGCACGCTGTAGCCACATTGCTGTTAGCCACGGCCTCTCCCCAGGACGTCCCCATAGCCACCACCAGCGTGTCGTCGGCGTAGCACACCATGTGGCAGCCAGGGGGTAAGGCTCTACGGAGAACGGCGTCATACGTTCCACAACAGGGGTCCAAGCACCGACCCCTGCGGAACGCCGCACGCCACGTCCCTACGCTGCTGGAGTCCCTCTTTATCATGGAACTCCAGCTGTCTGTCCCGAAAATAGTCCTCGATAATCCCCACAAGGTAGGCAAGAGGTGGTGCTCTTTAGCGCCGCCACTACCTTGCCCCAGGATACTATTGAATGCGTTAGCGATGTCGAGCGATATCGCCAACGTAATCTCCCCGTCCCCGGTCACGGCCCCCGAGAGGGATCGAACCTGCCTGATGGCATCTATCGTCGATCTCCTCTCCCGGAAGCCGTATTGCTCCGGGGACAAATCAGGATCATCCCGGGACAGATGCTGGACGATGCGGTTGGCAATGATCCTCTCGAAGATCTTACCGACATCGTCCAGCAGGCAGATCGGTCTATAAGCGGAGGGACTTTCCGCCGGCTTGCCTGCTTTCCTCAACAGGACAAGCCGCGCCTTCTTCCACGCCCTGAGGAAGGTACCTTCCTCCAGGCACTTCGAAAACAAGGCCTTTAGTCTTCCCCCGATAACAGGGGCCGGCCGCACCCAGACCTTGCTGTTGACCCCGTCTGGACCGAGCCCCCTCGACCTCCCTTTTAATCGGGCGAAAGCCGCGACCATCTCATCGTCGGTAACGCCCAGTTCCTCGGACCATCCCTGGGGAGGGCCGGTCTTAGCCGGAATGTCCCTCCCCCTGATGGGAAATAATTTCTCGACCATCTCACCGAGGAACTGAACGTCTAGGGTCTCCGTCACTGGAGGCGCCCATGGGCGAAGCTTCTTCGTAACTATATTATACGGCCTCCCCCAAGAATCACGGTCCAGTGAGGAGACCAACTCCTTCCAGGCCGCAACCTTCGCCTTCCTAATGCCCAGTCTCAGGGAGCTCCTAGCCTCCCTGAGACCTTCTCTGGCTGTATTAGCCTTTGCCTCGATGCCCCGCCGCCTGGCGCGTGTATAGACCCTCCTGGCGGTCATCGTCTGCCTGCGGAGCTCCGCAATCTCCTCCGACCACCAGTAGGTAACCCTGCGCGCCATCGGACGGCTCCGAGGCATCGAGGCATCGCACGCGCGCGACATAGCTTCGCAAAGCCATGCGGCGTTTTCCTCTGTCCCTTGGTTCATCTGACTGGCCCCCCAAGTGGAGGTCAGCAAACTGATCTCCAAGGCCTCCTGGTCGAGTTTCCTCAGGACCCAACGACATTCTATCTCCCTGCGGCGACGTCTGACTCGCACCTCCGTGGAGGTGTAAACCAGCTCCTTACAGATCAATCTATGATCTGTGAGTTCTCCAAGGGAGCTGGTATCCATTCTCCATCCTTTTACCTTGTTTAAGGCCCCGGGGGAAACCCACGTAATGTCCACGATGGACTCCCCCCGTCCTTCCACGAAAGTGCTGACTCGGCCCTCGTTCAAAAGAATTAGGCCGAGTTCCACCGCCCATTCCAGGGTGAGGCGACCCCGAACGTCCGTGGTCGGAGACCCCCACGCAGCCGCGTGGGCGTTGAAATCTCCTCCCACGATGACAGGTCTGGGGGAGCGTCTGAGAATATGCTCACCCATTGTCTCGAGGGCCGCTTCATATACCCCCTTTTAAGCCTAGGGAGGAAATAACACCCTGCTACATCGACGGGTCCCCACTCAACCAGGAGGAACCCTCCGCCAGCCGAAACCGAGAGCATCGGCGGGGCGTCGCGCGCGTGCTGGCCGACTATCTCCACCCTTCCCAGGAGGTCCCCAACCCAGTTGGGGTTGCCCTCCGGGATCCTGTAAGGATCGGCGGCGATAGCTAGTCCCCCTCCAACCTCCGCCAGGCACTGCAGCAAGATGTCTTGCGTAGCCCTGGCATGGTTAAGATTCGTTTGGAGGAGCCTCTGGGCCATTAGTCCACGGCCACCTGAGGCTCCTCTACCTCCATCTTCTCCGCTTCCATAGACATTCTTGACCCGTTGCGGGAGGGGTTTCTCGGGTTGTACCTGAGCCCCTGTCGTCTCTTCTGGCCTCTCCTCAATCGCCACCAGGGCAGAGGCCTTTCGTGTCCGGGTCTTGGTCGCCGATACCCCTTCGGCGGCTTTCTCAGCCGCCTTACTGGGGGGCCTTCCTCCCTTTGTCTCCAGCCGCCGGAGTCACCCCAGTCAGCTGGGCCGGTGAGGCACCGGAGGGCTTCTTACCGGGCTTTATATGGGCCCTACCTTGGCCACCGATTCGATGGTCAGAGGGTCTGCCCAGCTCCTCATAAGCCGGGCAGCCCACCTTTCCCATGCAGTCCCTCGCCTGGTGGCCGATGGCGCCGCACCTGTAGCAGCAGCCGGATCTATCTATCCGGTTGCTGCACTTCTACTGCACATGTCCCGGAGCCAGGCATCGGTAGCACTGGAGGCCGACTTCCCTCCCCGGGGTGACAGCAGTACTACTCTGCAGCTGGACCACCCCACCTTGATTCGTGGGGTAACCAGGATGGTCTTTCCCACCTTTATGGGACATCGGAGCCAACATGTGCCGAGCCCGTTAGGGACCTGTTTAATTTTCCTCACTTTAATGTCATAGGGGGAACATCCCCCAACGGTGCCCAGCACCTCGGCCACTTCCGTAATGGTGACCGAGTCATCCATTCCGGTTAATCGAATCTCAACCGTTTTATTCGGTCTGGCGATCTTAACGTCATTCCTTTCGTTCATGACCGTCCTGAGCTTTTCGGCTAACTTGTCGGCCTTGACCCCGTTTTCTTCTCCCCGGACCTCGAAAATAAGGGCCCCAATCAGGGCCCTACGAGGTCGTAGGTCTTCGATCTCGAGGTCCTTCAAGTCTATCTTCTCCCAGGCTAATTTTACGACCTCGGCGTACTTCTGCTGATTGGCGCAGGTCACCGTGACAGCCGCCATTGATGGTGGCCGAATTTTCGGTGCCTTTGCCCCAGCAGACGTCATTGCGCCTCTCCGTGTCGTACCATCCTTTCGGGGGCCTATCCCTTTCCCGGTTTTTCTAGTGTTTCCCGCCTTGGCTGTTCTCCCTTGGGTCATCTTGTTCTCCTGGGCCCAAGTGGCCCTACCCACCGCCTTTTTCTCACCCTCGATACCACCAACGACCACGAATGATCGTCGGCGGAACCCCGAGCCTGCACCTGGGTCGTTTCTCCCGGCGTCGTCTTTTCTGCTGCACCCTTCTTGGAGGTGGTTTTGGCGGCAGTAAGGGGGGGAGGGGTTGGTGTGGGATTATCCGCCTTTTTACCTCCCGCCCTACTTCTCTCCTTCCTCGTTTCAACGCCCTTCTCTTTCCTCGAGGGTGACGAGGATTTTCCCCGGGCACCTTGGTCCCCAGCCGTATTTCCTCGCAGGGAGGTCATTCCCATCTCTTGGAGCACTTTCGGGAGTACTTTTGGCAGGATATCCCCCTCTCGATTGGCTCCCAAGCCCTTCTTCGCCTTGTTGCCCGACTTCCCTCCTAGCACCGGCACCACTCTGTTCTCCACCGCCGATAGTGGGTTTATTTGCCTGCTTATTTCCCTTATCGGCGGGGCGAAAATAGGTTATCTCAGCAAGAGGTAAGAAGCAAGTGCTGGATCACGCGACGATTTCCGCTAATACCCGAATTAGTTTTGCGCCGATTCTCGCGGGTTCGGCGCCGCATGATTACCGCGTGATCAGTACTTGATCCTCATGGTTTACAAGGTGAGCGCGGAGATTCTCCAATATAACGCGTGAACTTAAATTTCTATAACGCGAATATGGAACAAATAGTTTATTTAGTATATTTTAATGTGAGATATAAAATATCTGATATATTAATAGTAATTATATTTTAACATTTTTATGTTTTAAATAGAATAAATAAAACTAATTAATAACTAATTAGTTGTAATTAATAACTAATAAGTTAGTTTACAAAGATAAAATATAACCATTTCCGTCACGATGTAGCTCAAGGAGCTACACTTACCATTCAAGTTTATTTTATCAATAAATCAATTTCACGTATTCCTTTAGCATGTTTGGTATTACTGGATTGCTAAAGATTTCCTCTAACTAATAAAATAAGTTTTAAAATAATATTTTAAATAAATAATTTGTTGTTAATAAATATAGAGTAAAGTCAGTATGTACACCGCAGCTATCGAAAACTTAATTTATCAAGTATTATTTACTATGTTTAAGAAAAATAAATTATACCAATGAAAACTTCATACTGTTTACTATTATAAAAAAATTTTAAATATGAAGTATTTCTTTTCTTATACGCGAAGAAGAAACTTAAAAAAACCCTTGCATATTTGTCGTATAAAAAAAAGTGGTAGGATTTACGACTATTCATATGTAAGATATACGGCGCATCGATAATTTACAAATAACATTTACAAATATGATATAAAATAACATGACTTACAAATATGTGCTTACAAAGTTTATTAAGGAATAAAAATAGTAAATAAATAAATATATATATATATATACAGGGTGTCACCGAAAGTTCGCCGACGCTCTCCTGGGTTGATAGAGCAAGTCAAACTGAACAGAAAAGTCCTTTATCATTTTTCAAAATACGCAATAGTTACCGAGATAAAAATTAGTAAAGTCGGCCGAATAAGCGCGTACTTTTCCTGCCTACCGCGCGCGGGGACCGCCCAACGATCGCATAGCCAGGAGCAGGAGGCGCGGCGAAGAGGGAGTATAAGCGACAATGGATACAGGCGAGCGGCTTATGCTCCCTCCTCGCCGCGCGATATATATATATACAGGGTGTTTGTTAATGATTGTCCCCACGTTTTACCATAAGAGCTGATTTACCGACAATTTTTTATATAATGTATATCTATATACAGGGTGACCCATTTTAACTTGGACAGCAAAATATCTCAAAAACTAAGCCCCATATA